>JARBWK010000011.1:18462922-18512119 GCA_030556195.1 Anolis apletophallus
GGATGCAGAGTGGGTCATGGGGGCTGTGTGTGTGTCACATTTGGTCTTGATCATTCTCTGGATGAGGGTTGCAGCGGTCTCTGGAAGTGAGGGAAGGTACTGGAAGTCCCATCATCCTCGGACCCCAGTTCTCCAAACTGAACCGGGATCCAGAGTGGGTCATGGGGGCTGTGTGTGTCACATTTGGTCTTGATCATTCTCTGGATGAGGGTTGCAGCGGTCTCTGGAAGTGAGGGAAGGTACTGGAAGTCCCATCAGGCATGGTCCCCCATTCTCCAAACAGCACCAGGATGCAGAGTGGGTCATGGGGGCTGTGTGTGTGTCACATTTGGTCTTGATCATTCTCTGGATGAGGGTTGCAGCGGTCTCTGGAAGTGAGGGAAGGTACTGGAAGTCCCATCATCCACGGTCCCCCATTCTCCAAACTGCACCAGGATGCAGAGTGGGTCATGGGGGCTGTGTGTGTGTCACATTTGGTCTTGATCATTCTCTGGATGAGGGTTGCAGCGGTCTCTGGAAGTGAGGGAAGGTACTGGAAGTCCCATCATCCACGGTCCCCCGTTCTCCAAACTGCACCAGGATGCAGAGTGGGTCATGGGGGCTGTGTGTGTGTCACATTTGGTCTTGATCATTCTCTGGATGAGGGTTGCAGCGGTCTCTGGAAGTGAGGGAAGGTACTGGAAGTCCCATCATCCACGGTCCCCCATTCTCCAAACTGCACCAGGATGCAGAGTGGGTCATGGGGGCTGTGTGTGTCACATTTGGTCTTGATCATTCTCTGGATGAGGGTTGCAGCGGTCTCTGGAAGTGAGGGAAGGTACTGGAAGTCCCATCATCCACGGTCCCCCCATTCTCCAAACTGCACCAGGATGCAGAGTGGGTCATGGGGGCTGTGTGTGTGTCACATTTGGTCTTGATCATTCTCTGGATGAGGGTTGCAGCGGTCTCTGGAAGTGAGGGAAGGTACTGGAAGTCCCATCATCCACGGTCCCCCATTCTCCAAACTGCACCAGGATGCAGAGTGGGTCATGGGGGCTGTGTGTGTGTCACATTTGGTCTTGATCATTCTCTGGATGAGGGTTGCAGCGGTCTCTGGAAGTGAGGGAAGGTACTGGAAGTCCCATCATGCCACGGTCCCCATTCTCCAAACTGCACCAGGATGCAGAGTGGGTCATGGGGGCTGTGTGTGTGTCACATTTGGTCTTGATCATTCTCTGGATGAGGGTTGCAGCGGTCTCTGGAAGTGAGGGGAAGGTACTGGAAGTCCCATCATCCACGGTCCCCATTCTCCAAACTGCACCAGGATGCAGAGTGGGTCATGGGGGCTGTGTGTGTGTCACATTTGGTCTTGATCATTCTCTGGATGAGGTTGCAGCGGTCTCTGGAAGTGAGGGAAGGTACTGGAAGTCCCATCATCCACGGTCCCCATTCTCCAAACTGCACCAGGATGCAGAGTGGGTCATGGGGGCTGTGTGTGTGTCACATTTGGTCTTGATCATTCTCTGGATGAGGGTTGCAGCGGTCTCTGGAAGTGAGGGAAGGTACTGGAAGTCCCATCATCCACGGTCCCCCATTCTCCAAACTGCACCAGGATGCAGAGTGGGTCATGGGGGCTCTGTGTGCCAAGTGTGGTCTTGATCAGTCATTGGATGAGGGTAGCAGCAGCCATTGGCCTGTAGAGCCCTGTTTAGGTGGTTCGGTTCATCTTGGAGGAGTTGGGGTTCACAAATTCTTCTTACCATACATCAAGGGAACCAATGACTGCATAAGGAAGCTGATGAGGAAACACAACCTACAAACTATCTACAGACCCACCAAGAAAATCCAACCAATGCTATGCTCAGCAAAGGGCAAGAGGGATCCTCTCACCTCTGCAAGAGTCTACCGTATACCATGCAGCTGTGGACAAGTCTACATAGGGACCACCAAACACAGCATTGCCCAAACACCAAGCAAAGAACATGAAAGGCACTGTAGACTTAATTGAACCCGAGAAGTCAACCATAGCAGAACACCTGATGAACCAACCTGGACACTGCATATTATTGGAGAACACAGAAATGCTGGACCTCTCTAACAATCACCATGTCCGGCTACACAGGGAAGCCATTGAAATCCATAAGCAGCATGTGGACAATTCCAACAGAAAGGAGGAAACCATGAAAATGAACAAAATTTGGCCAGTATTTTTTTTTTTAAAAAACTCTAAAATCAGGACAGTAAATAAATAACACTAAAACACAGGAACTCAAGACAAGAAACAATCAGGGCCTGGTAGTCACCCTCCAATGAAGGATTTCTCTAGGCAGGAAACAGCCATGCTTTGATGTTGCAAGGCTATTCAATGGTGATCAAGGTGATCAGTTGCAGCATTCACATGTACCTCAAGCAGACAAAGTTATTTCTTCCACCCCGGCATGGCCGGATTACCCATAAGGCCAACCTAGGCCATGGACTAGGGGTGCAAGCCGAGGGGGGCGCAGATCACAGATCAAGAAAACCTGGTCCGCACCTCTCTTTCCCCCTTTGTCATGCCCCTCCTCGCTCCTTCTCCCAGCAAAGTCTCTGCTCCGTCCCGGATCTCTTGCTCTCTGGGCTGCGGCAGGGCCCTCGCATTGATCCATTGAGTCCGGGAGAGGGCGGTGGGAGGGAGGGGAGAAGGAGGCAACTAGGAGGAAAAAAGAAAGTAAAGAAGGAAGAGAGGGAGGGAGGGAGAGGGGAGAGAAAGGGCATTGCTTGGGTGGACCTCTCCCAGGTCCCCAGCACGAGACCACACCAACCCAGGCTCGCTCCTGCACTCTCAGACCAAACCGGGGCGGGCTGCTTGGCCAAAAGGAGCCGTGGGAAGGAGGGAAGGATCAAGGGCAGGGTCTGGCTCTCCTGCCTTCGGGAGCAGCTGAACAAAAGCCGCACAAACCCCAACCTGAATCCTCCCTTGCTCTGGGGGAGCGCACGCCAAGCAGACATCTCTCTCTCTCTCTCTCTCTCTCTCTCTCTCTCTCTCGTGCGTGCCTTTGGAGCGAGTTTGCACCTGCTGCGCTCTCCCCAAGCCTCCCGAGGAGACCTTCAGAGCACAGCGGAGCTTTCCAGCCAGTGGGAATGGGGACCGTGGAGGTGGCGGGATGGTGCCTACTCACCTTTCTCTTCTGCTCCGGAGGCACCATGGCAAAACCACAAAAGAAGGGGGCAACACCGTAGTGTACAGAAGAACCACAAGGGTTATACTTAAACAATAACAATAGTAGCTAGTATCAAAAGGTAATCAATTTATGGACATTAGTAAGTAATCATATAGATATAGTCAACACAATATCTTGGCTCTACACAAAAAGAGTTCACACAAGAGGTACAGTACAATAATAATCATCAAAAATCATCATAGTGCAATACATTCAGCTTGTCATTTATTTTCCCTCTTGGATTTTATACAGTCCACGATACAGGCTCCACTGGAGTTCAAGTAGTGCCACGCACTTCCGAGGTACTGTACTCTCTCACTATGACTGTGAATGAATTCTCCTGGCTCTACAAATTGGAGCTACTCCTCTGGCACTCAGCCTTTGAATTTTTTGAATTTTTTTTGCATTACAGACCTGTGTATATAAGAATGTATTGCACTATGATTATTTTTGATGATTATTATTGTACTGTACCTCTTGTGTGAACTCTTTATGTGTAGAGCCAAGATATTGTGTTGACTATATCTATATGATTACTTACTAATGTCCACAAATTGATTACCTTTTGATACTAGCTACTATTGTTATTATTTAAGTATAACCCTTGTGGTTCTTCTGCATCATGGTGAAAGCCAACCAAGTGTGGGTCTGAGTGGTTGGGGGGGGCTAGAGGTTGGCTTAAAAGGGGCGTAATTCCAAAGTGTGGCCTAGGGTGCAAAAAGGTGTTACTCCGGCCCTGCACCCCAGACATTCCACAGATATATAAACCCCACTTGCCTAGTTTCCAACAAACCTCGCAATCTCTGGGGATGCCTGCCATAGGTGTGGGCGAAATGTCAGGAGAGAATGCGTCTTGAACATGGCCATTCAGCCTGGAAAACACACAGCAACCCAAATAAAGCTATGTCAAACTGCTTGACTTTGACATTGCAAATCCAGCTCTGAAAAGTCTTCTCTCAATTCTTCTTTGAATGCTTTTAAACAGAAGCTGGATGGCCATCTGTCGGGGGTGTTTTGAATGCGATTTTCCTGCTTCTTGGCACGGGGTTGGACTGGATGGCCCACAAGGTCTCTTCCAAATCTATGATTCTATTATTCTATAATTGTATGTGTCTGTTTTGATCACTGTCCCGAGCAATATAAACGTTTTTGTAGTTTAACAAGCTCGATTTTTTAAAAAAATGTATATTGCCAGTAACTCTTTGGGGAAATTCCTAAACAGTCTCCCAAGAAGGTAAGTGGATCTAAAGGAGAGATGGACAACTTTAACAGATAGCGAGGGCAATTTGGGAATTTCTGGGCAGAAGGATTCACAGTCTGCCAAAGGCCACTTCTCACTCTGTAACAAAGGAATTTTTTTTAAAAAATAAATAGTTTAGCAGGTCAAGGATGTGACTAATTTAAAAGATGACACTCCATTCCACGCCTGTGGGCTTGTAATAAAGGAAATTCCCTCCTTTTTGCTTTCCTTTCATTCTCACTCCGAAAGAGGTGGGAGTTGGATAGATGCCCAAATCAGCAGGAAATGCAAACTGATCCTTTATATCCTTCACAGTATTTTTTGCTGTGCTGGTTCAACATGATAATTTCAAGCCTCGGGTGTCACGGTCTCATGGAGCCTCCTTTCAGATAAGCCTTCCTTCCTTTGTGAACCACACATCTAACATGTCATTGTGTGCCTTCAAATCATTTCCGACTTCCGGTGATCCCAAGGCAAAACTATCATAGAGTTTTTTCTTGCAAGGATTGTTACAAGGTGGCTTGTCTTTGAAGCTGATAGAATATGATTTCCATGGCTGAACAGGATTTGAACCTTAGTCTCCAAAGTTGTAATCCAGCTCTCAAACCACTATAGCAGAGCTTTCGAAATTTTTCATGTTGGAACCATGCTTTTGAGACGCACCTCCTTTCAGCAAATGGGAGATTAGAAGAGCTTCATATGGCTACGGGCCAGCAGGTTGAAGGTGAACCCGTCGAAGACGGAGGTCCTGTGGCTGGGTCATCCGGGGGGGGGGGGGGATTTTGGCTGCCAATAATGGATAGTGAGGTGGTTAGCCCGTCACCGCTGGTTAAAAGCCTGGGGGTCCAATTGGACCCGCTGCTGACGATGGAGGCTCAGGTCTCCACCGTGAGCAGAGCAGCGTTTTTCCATCTGCGCCAGGCAAGGTGGATGGCGCCCTACCTTTCTGGTGAAGACCTGGCTACGGTAATCCAGGCCATGGTCATCTCGAGACTGGACTACTGTAACGTCCTTTACATTGGCCTTCCTTTGTCGGTAGTCCGGAAACTTAAGTTGGTGCAAAACGCTGCAGATTGACTGCTGACTGGAGTGACACTATTGTGCCACATTACACCAGTCCTCCAGCGCTTGCACTGGCTCCCTATCGAGTACTGGATTGTCTTCAAAGTGCTGGTGTTAACCTTTAAGGCCTTGCATGGTCTGGGGCCAGTGTATCTGAAGGACCGCTTTTCCCTGCACATTCCCCAGAGACCACTACGGTCCATGGATCATAATCTATTAGAGGTTCCATTAAAGCGGTTTTGGTACTTTTCCAACAGAAGTACAGTCAGAGAGTGATGCTGCACACGTGTAGAGCTTAGAAAAGAGGGTTTCTGTGCCAAGAATCAAGCAGGCACTGGCTCCGTGAATGTTACACTATGATTGGTGCTTCTGGCCAATGCTGTGATTTGCCAAAGTACACCCCGTGCCTAGCGTAGATAACGTAGGCTCAGATTGGTCAAACAGTACAAGGCGTGAGGTTTGTTTACCTTAGTGCCAAATGGATAAGAACTGCGCATGAGCAGAGGGATTCTGCCCCCTCCGTTGCTGGCAAGGAGTCCGCAGAAGCCAAATGTTGCTAGTTGGGAACATGAGAGTCCCAGCCACTGATAGATGTACTGTGGGAAAGACTACCATAGAAATGTTCATTGTTCTAACTAATAGGAGGGGATTAAGATGTGATGCAAATGAAAATGTCATGTTTTATTGGATTAATGAAATGTTCTGTGACACCAGCCAATGATGTTTATGAAGAAGGGCGGGCTTTGTGGATGCCGCCATGAAGGATATAAAAGCTTTGTGTTAAGGATGACCGGGGCCGTTTGCCCCTTACAGCACGTTCTGGGGGCAACCCCACCAGCTGGTGTTAAATCAATAAATCTTTGACTTCATCAAGAGCAGTGAAGTTGTTGCGTGTTTTCTCATCCTTGCGCCCGCACGTCCATGCCGCCGTTTTGGTAAGAGGTAACTTGCCACTTGGAGTTCCATAACTCCCAATTTGCTGCTACACCATCACTCAAGATCTGCCACTTGTCATCGACGCGGCAGCGTACTTTTTCTGTTGCAGCACCTATCCTCTGGAACGCCCTCCCGGACGAGGCACGAGCGATAACAGATCTACAGGCCTTCCGGAGGGCCTGTAAGACCAACCTGTTCCGCCAGGCGTTCAATCTCTAAGCTGTAACCTCTACTCGGGTCTTTTATTCTTTTTTATTCTGTTTTAAGTATATTTTGTTGTGTCGTTCACTACTGTGAACCACCCTGAGCCTTTTCGGGAAGGGTGGTATAGAAGTCGAAATAATAAATAAATAAACAAACAAACAAACAAGACTGGTTCTGTACGTTTTGTTCTAAGTTGAATGTATATGTAAGTTGGCACAGGGTTGAATGAAAAGTAATGCCTCCACCTTTGTTACTTGGGTATAGATGTGAATATTTTAATAAATCAAACACAGAAATAATTCTTAGAATGTGCTCTTTAACTACCACTATTCTCTCTGGCATTACTTTGCGAACAAAGATTCTTAGGAAGGACTCATCCCATGCTTTCTACAAGCGCGTTGATGACTAAGGAGGTTGGATGTGTCCTTCGAGCTTGTGCAATGGATTTTTCTGGCCTCACCCTTTAAACCAAAGGTTCGTCTGCCGGGGCCTAGCAAGCTTAGAACAGTGGTAGTGAGGTCCTCAGGTCATAGGTTTGATTTATTTATTTATTATTCAAATTTATATACCGCTCCATTCCCTTAGACTCGGGGCGGTTTACATAGATAAAAGCATAACAATTTCAGTAAAACAATTTAACACTATTTAATTTAAATGCCACAAAACTACTGAACAACTGTCCAGCTTGTCACAATACCAGAACACTAAAGATATAGGACAGTCAGTTGGGACCATTGATGTTGAATGCTTGTCGGAACAGCGTTGTTTTACAGGCTCTTCTAAATACCGATATTTCTGTAAGAGCCCGAGTGCTATCCGGCAGAGAGTTCTGCAGTGTCAGAGCTACAATAGAGAAAGCTCTTTGCTTCGTAGAGGATAAGTTTCGATCGAGGGAACCATTAATAAGTTTTGATTTCAAGTGAACCACCCTTGAAATGAATACTAATATGCCCAAATATGAACGCAGATGGAGTTCAGGGGAAATAGACCTTGCCATTTGGGAGTTGTAGTTGCTGGGATTTATAGTTCCCCTACAATCAAAGAGCATTCTGAACCCCACCAATGATAGAACTGGGCCAAACATCCCACACAGGACCCTCAGGTGGCTCCCTTCCTGAATGGCTCTCTCCCTCTTCCACACACACACCGAAAGTGCCCGTTCTGCCCCCTCCCTCCCTGGCAAAACAACGGCTTAGCAAAGGTGAGGCCAGAAAACAGCCGCAGCAGCCCGACGCCCTCCCTCTCCTCCAACCCTCTCCTCTCTCTCTCTCTCTCTCTCTCTCTCTCTCTCTCTCACACACACACACACACACACACACACACACACACACACAAGGAGACCTCAAAGCCTGTCTCACCCGCTAGGCCCAGAGCCGCCTCTGTCCTCTTGGCCGGGGAAAACCCAAGTGGCTCCTCCTCCTCAGTTCCAATCAGAAGGGAAAGCACTCACTCGGACCCGTGGTTGCCGTCCTTCCTTCCTTCCTTCCTTCCTTCTTTCCTTCCTTCCTTCCTTCCTGTGGCCCGAAAGAAGCCGCCCGAAAGCGTCGACCCGGTACTCGATCTGCACTCCTCACTTCCATTCCCCGCCTCTCCCTTGATTGGGGGCTGGCTGGCGCGCGCGGAGGGGAAATGGCTGAAGGAGGCGCCACCCCGGCCCCTTCTTCTTCGCTGCCGCCTGGCCCTTCTTCTTCCTCCCCCCCCCCCCCGCAAGCAGCAGCAGCAGGAGTTTGGCAGGAGGGGGAAGAAAGGGTATATTGGAGTTTTTCTTGCGGCACACCAGGTGATCACTCATGGCACACTAGTGTGCTGCGGCACACTGGTTGGGAAACACTGCCTTAGGGAGCTAAAACTCTCCAGGATTGGGGGGGGGGGGGGGTTTGCCGTATTAGACAACAGATGCACCTTAAGTGCCCCTCCTGATTCAGAAAGGATGAAGAAAAAGGAACAGGCAGGATGCAGTTCTGGAGACATCTTTGGCTTCTGGGGGAAATCCAGCCCTGCTGGGATGTCACAATTGCTGGAACAAGGGGAACCAGCAGAGGAAATGTGAATGTATTTCCTTCCTTCCCAGCTGCTTCTTTGGCTTTTTTGCAGAGATGTGGGAGGGACCTGTGGATGAAATAGGGAGGCAAAGGGTTGCAAATAGTCTGGCACTGCAGCAGGAGACTATCCTCCCTTTATCTTCTTCTAAAACAACACCCACATCTTCCTTTTCTTTCCTTCCAACTGGACTTTTCCCTTCGGGTTGCCATAAATCAGGAATGAACTGAAGGCACACAACAGCAGCAGCAGCAAAAACACCGCACTGTGGGACTTCTTTTGTGAAAAATGTGCTGATGCAAAAAAACATAAACAAAAACAAAAAAAACCCCCCTGGACTGGAATACCAGATGCACTGTTTTCCAAAATATTGGGAGATATTTATGTGTATACAGTATATGCGCGCGCACACACACATACACACAAATTCCACATTTTTGAGAAAATTATTTTTAGGGGGGAATATGAGCCCTCGGTGGTGCAGTGGGTTACAGGTTCAAATCTGGGGGGCAGGGTGAGCTCCCACTACTAGATCCAGCTTCTGCCAACCGAGCAGTTCGAAAAAATGCACATGTGAATAGATCAATAGGTACCGCTCCGACGGGTAAGTAACGGCGCTCCATGCAGTCATGCTGGCCACATGACCTTGGAAGCATCTATGGACAATGCCGGTTCTGTGGCTTAGAAATTGAGATGTTTATGTGTAATAGAGAATTGATGGATTGAACCCAAGCTCGAGGAATCAGCCTGCCACCACACTGATTTGACCTGCAGCAGGGAGTTCCAACGTTCTTCCAAAAGTTGGGACAACAGTACAGGAGACGACAGATTACTTCCACCCAGGGGTGGTCCTACAGGTAGGCCAAGGAAGTGGCTGCTTGGGGCGCCATCTGGGAAGGGGCGCCATCTGGGATGTTCCTCAGGTAGTGCCGCAGCTGCCTGCTTTTGGGCCCCGGCCTTGTGCGCTCCGACGCCGCTTCTGGGCATGCGCGGAGGTTTTCGCACAGGCGTAGTTGCTCTGGAGCTGAAATTGAGCACAGGAGCAACTGCGCATGCACGAAAACCTCCGCGCATGCCCAGTAGCTCCTGTGCGCAGAAGCCTGTAAACAAAGCTCTCCCTATCGGGCAGGCAGGAAGTGCTTCCCCCCTCCCTTTGTCTCCGCTCTGCCGCCGAATATGGTGACCCAATGGGGCAGGCAGGGGGCGGTGACAAAGGGAGAGGGGAATGGAGCCAAAGGGGTATTGGCGGCGTATTGCCTCCTGACAGCTGCCACTGGAAGTAGCCGCCATGCGCTGAGGCGAACTCCCTCGCCAGGCCCTATCACATGTGAACCCTACCACATCTGCCCACGTCCGTGTGCGCGTGCGCGCCGGCCAGGAGCATCAAGGAGAGACAGGCGCAACTGTGCAGGCAAATAGTAATATATAATATTTTATTTTACTTTATTTTGGGTTATTTGAGTTTTATAGGAGTAATAAAAATATTTAGTAGAGGATAATTTTATTTAAATAAATAATTTTATTTATTATTTTATAACAATAATAATATAATAGAATGTTATATTATATTATAATGTCAATATATTATAATATAATTATATTGTAATGTGGTATAATATAATTATGATATAATATAGTATGAGTATGTACTATAATATATTGTATATACATTGATACAATATAATACTACTAATGGTATTGTGATATTATAATTGTATATTTGTTTTACATGGGGCGCCAAAATAATGTTGGGGGCACCAAAATAATGTTCGCTTACCATATAAAATTACCTTAGACCGCCCCTGCTTCCACCCCTCTTTCTCCCATGCCCTAGGTGATTTGAAACATTGTGGCGCTGCTCAAATTAAACCACACTTCATATTGCAACTTTTTTCCCCCATCCACCAAGATACAAGGTCTCCCATACGCAGGGCCGGTCTTCCCATTAGACAACCCTACGCGGTCGCGTAAGGCGGCGTCATCTTGGAGGGGCGATGTCACCTTGGAGGGGCGCCGCCCCGGCCCGCCGACGCGCCTCCGCAGCCAGCGGCGCGGAGGAACGGGTAAAGGGAGAGGGGACTCACGGGGAGGGCGCCTCCGAGGCGGGGCGGGTGCCCGGACCCGAGGAGGAGGGGGGAGGCCACGAGGGCGGCCCCCACCCCCCACGGAGACCCCCGGCAGCAGCAGCGTCCCCGGGAGGGCCCAGAGCCAGAGGCACATCTTCTATCTGAAAGAAGGCGGGAAGGTGGGAGGGGGAGGGGCCACAGGGACGCCAAGGCAGGCCCCCCTCGCCCCCCTCTGCGCAACGTCACTTCCTCGCCGCCTCTGCCGAGGAGGAGGAAGGGGAGGAAGGCCTCGCCGGCTGCACGCTGCAAGGGCGCCCGGACGCCGGAGGGAGGGAAGGGGGAAGAGGCTGCTGCCGCCGCTGTGCACTGGTAGGACGGCGCAGCTGGCTGCGGAGGCGGGTCGGGTCGGCGCACTTGGTACCCACTGCGCATGCGTGAATTTCTGCGCATGCGCAGGTGCAGCCGGGAGCCGCCGGGGGGGGGGGGGGACACGACAAAATAATGTTTGCTTACCCCCCAGGGAGAGCTCGGACCGCCCCTGGCCATATGGCACTTTCCTCCTCACTTATGCGTGAAATAAACCTTCCTGGGCTGCAGAACACTGCGAGCCTGGCTGGGATGCCTTCCGGGCATCCCAGGGAAGCCGGAGCTGCGTTCCTCAAAACAGCGGATACAGAATTTCCAAAACGGCACCATTTTACCTCGTTATCCGCAAGAACGCTAAGTCCACCGATTGGCTACGTTTCAATTTCAACTTTTTCTTTGATTTATTTTAAGACTTTCTGCTACCTCGGTTATCCCAGGATCCCATAGCATTGAACT
Organism: Anolis apletophallus; assembly: GCA_030556195.1. Taxonomy (NCBI): domain Eukaryota; kingdom Metazoa; phylum Chordata; class Lepidosauria; order Squamata; family Anolidae; genus Anolis; species Anolis apletophallus. The sequence continues at coordinate 18,474,472 of JARBWK010000011.1, forward strand.
AAAGTAGTGTCATGATATTAAAATCTCTCCGTATTGACGTATATGTATGAGAGCAGGATGTCTTGAGAGCTGCAACATCCTTTCTCATAGAAAATGGGGGGAAATGCTGATCCCAGCCCACCCTTTCCATCAATGGCAGGGCATTGGGTCAATAAATGACCTCTGCTCCTTTCCTCCAGAAAGAATGGCGGAAGCGGATGGTAGGAGCTGGGCTTTGCCTCTCTCTCAGGAGCAACCTTTAACCCTTTTCGAGAGCAAGGACCAGGCTTATCTCTTCCAGGAAAAGGCCCAAAGAATCTTGTGGCACCCGTTTCTGTGCACAGAAAACAACCGCGGTTTCCTCCATCCCTCTTCCAACCTTCTTTCTCACTTCTTTACTGGTAACAACAAAAACAACATCTCCCTAGGGGACGATTTCTGGAATGAATACCTGAAAGTAATATAGACAAACTTTTTTATTTTTTTCACTACGACGGCAAGAATTACTTATGCAAGACATTGGAAGTTAGACACGATACCAACGAAAGAAGAATGGTTGGACAAAATTTTGGAAATAATGGACATGGATAAACTAACTTTTCTATTAAAGAGAAATACCGGCAGAGTAATACCACAAATGGATTGGACAAATCTAATAAACTACCTAAAAGAGGAGAATGGCTTGGATTAATATTTTTTTTGTAAGTCACTTTTTTTTTCTTATACGATTCAATTTATAGGTGGAAAGGAAATTAAATAAGATCTGAAGAGTGACTAATAATTTTTATATATTGAAAGGCAGAAGATTTGAAGTCCCAAAAATGTAATTTAATTTAATTTTTTCTTCTTCGTTTTATTTTTTCTCTCTTTTTAATTTTTTCCCCATTTTTATCTTTTATTCTTCTTATTTTTTTTGAACAATTTTTTATATTCTCTTATCTATCAACTTGTTTCCCACTTTACTATAAAATTGTTCTCCCACTTTCACTGTATTCTTAAGTTTTAGTTTTCATTTTATCTATCAATAATTTTTTTTTAAAAAAAACAACATCTGGACAATATGTAGATCTTTGATGCTAAGCAACCCGGTGGAGGGCATTCTCCATCATAAGTCCGGTCCTTGGAACTCCCTGCCGCCTGAGACTCGGGCTCTTCAAGATCTGAGCTCTTTTCGTAGAGCAAGCAAAACCCACCTCTTCAGGCAGGCTTTTTATTATTATTATTATTATTTATTCAACCTTCTATCACCGCCACTCCCCATGGGCTCGGAGCGGTTCACAAGTCTGGATAACAAAACAATAGGCAACAAACAGACACTGCAACATCAAAGAAAGAGAGAAGGAGAAAGAAAGGGAGAAAGCAGGGGAAGGAAGGGGGTGGGGCAAAGGTAAAGCTCAGAATGCGGCAGGGGGTGGCAGGGGGTGCTTAGATAGACCTAGCAGACGCCACCGTGCCATCAAAAGACAGAAGCGTGGGAGGTCCCAGGGACATCTCTCGTGACAGGCCACAGGAGAGTCGGATGGCCTGGCTTCCTTTGTCCAGAGGTCTGATAGGGGGAATCAGACCTGCTACAGGGGTGTCTTTCTCCAGCCTCGGACATGTCCGGTGGAGCTCATGCCGCTTAGAACTCGAGCTCCAAAAGGTTCTGGGACGGAACGATCTCCTGAACCTGGGCTCGAGTGAGGAGGGCCTCCTCTCTCGTGGGTAGTTGGAAGAAAATATGATGGATCCAGGGGGTCGGCGGCCTCGGCAGGGGGGCGATCTGCGTTGCTGGGCCCTGGTAGAGCCAGGGGGGTGGGATCTGCTGTTCCTTGACCTTTGGCGCCGCTTCCTCCGATGGCCGCGTGACTTTCGTTGCAAGGCACCTCCAGGGTTTGGGTCCCCTGAAGGCAGGCGCTTCCTCCCTGTAGTGTTCCCTGGATTAGTCGTCTCCAATCTTGTTTCGCTCTGGCCTGGGCTGCAACTCTCCCCCTGGCCACCAGAGGGTGGAGGGACAGACTGAGGTCCAGGCGCAACTTTGGGGGCCGCTGGCATCCGACAGGCTTGTCGCCGGGGCCTCTCCCCGGGAGCCCTCACCAGGACCCCTGAAACGTCAAGTGCCTCCATTGGGGAACCCGGCAGCAGCAGCCTGGAAGTGACTGGGGCCTCCAGTGGGGGCTCCGGCTGTAACGGCTGTTCCCACATCCGGTTAGCAGGGGGCGAGGCCAAGGCCCCAAGGATGAACGGGGGGCGGGGCTAGAGACGCCGAGCGAAACGGGCTCAGCGCCATCTTGGAACCACCAGCCGACGCCCCCTCCAAGGGGTCCAAGAAAGCCCAGCGCCCCAATGCCCTCCGTGGGCTCCACCATGGCGCTGCCACAGCTCCCACTGTGGCCTCACGCCCCAACGGGGGTCCCTCCTCGGGGGGGGGGAGGCCTCCCTTGGTGGGCAGCCGGTCGTTTCCCAGGAGTGGCACCTCCCGCAAGGCGCTCCCCCGGGCTTCCGCGCGTCTCCTCTCCACCCGTTCCGTTTGTTCTCCGGAGCCTGGGGGGGTCGGCGAGCTCGAGCGCGGCCTACCCATGAGGCCGACAGCAGTCACCCCCATCGCCTCTCCCTCGCCACTCAGCTCTCCTTCTCCCTCTCCTTCCTCAGGGCCTGGGCGCCGCGAGGGCAGGTATGGGGGGCCGGTTCTGAAACGGGGATCCGAGCGATAGCAGCAGCAGCAGCCGTCCTCCCCACAGAGGGATGCCAACACAAGCCCCAGCTCTCTCACCTCTCTCAGCCGGGCGGCCAGATGCTCTACTAGCCAACCGAAGCCATGGTGGTTCGTCCTGGGTGCTGCCGGGGCTGGTGTTCGGGGGGTGGCGGCCCCCACCTCCCCCAGCTCTGGCCAAAGGACAGGGACAGGGGACCATGGTGGGCAGTCCCGGGGGGCCGCTGCAGGCCCAAGGCCTTTCCTGGAGCTCGCAGCGTCCATGACTCTGGGAGTCAGGACTGGCCCTCGGGCGGCCTCAAGAACCGCCTCGGCCTCGACCCGCAAGGTCTCGAACCGCACCGAGGACCTCACCGGTGTTTCAGCTGGCAGCTGGAGGTTCGGCCCAGGCCTCCCAAGACCCCGCGATCGAACACCCCTAGCTGGAGTAGCTAGCTTCACGGGTGCGGCTGCTGTCTGGGAGGGACCGCCTAGGCCCCAGTGGAGCTCGGCGTCCTCACAACCTCTCAGCGCCGCCATCTTATCGTTCATAAATGAACACTTCCTTTGACAATTGCTGAGTTTTTAATCCACTGTTTTATTCTGTATTGTTATTCTTCCTTGTAAACCGCCCTGAGCCTTTGGGAGTGGCGGTATAAAATCGAATAAATAAATAAAGAAACTTTGCCAGTCCTTTTCTTCTTCTTCTCCCATATAATTGTAAACAGTTTGACAATATTTGAACTAATTTGGTGCAGGAAAGGAAGCTTGTGTACATCCAAACCATCAGAAAACAAAAGTGTCCCTGTCTCAGCCGCTCATGTGAATGAGTCTGAACGATTTTGGATTGTGAAAACTCAGATAAAAGATGCTCAACCTGTATAAACTGATTGCATAATGTAACAAAATTTGGAGATTAATTGGCATTAACACTATTTGGAATGACCATATCCCTTTGGAAAGTATGGTAATCTCCTTAGCGGTAAATATCCACTTGTATTCATGCAAAGCAAATAAGGGTTCTCAGTTGTTAGACTGGTATACCTGGTTATCTCTCTGGATGGTTAGAAACCAAGCTTAAACCAATGCGCAACATATACAGCAGATCTTCAGAAGTGTTATTTCAGTTGCCCAAAAAACACCTATTTATTTATTTCCTATATTTATGCCCCGCCCTACTCTCCCATACTCTCCCATAAAATATATTGCTTTTAAACCATGCTCTCAAGAGACCAAAAATAGGTAGACTTTGTTAAAAGTAACAAGTACATTTCTTATTGGTTGAGAGTTTAAACCAGGGGCGGGCAATTATTTTTTCCAAGGGGCCACACGAGAGCCAAAAAATATTATGAAGGGCCACACCTAAAGGCTGAACTACATTCTAATCTACATTATTTATTTATTTACTATATTTACTATATATTACACATCATTAATATTAACATATTAATATATCAAGAAATATTCATATATTATTAGTATTAATATCATAATATTATAGTATAGTATATATATTGGCATTATAATATATTGAAATTATAATATAATATAACATGATATTATATTATTTATTATATTATTATATTATTATTATAAAATAATAATAAAAACCACAAAAATAAGATTAAATTAAATTCAAGAAGACAAGGTGCGAACCAAGATCGAGGCTGACATCCGCAAGAGAGGAAAGATCCCAAGATGGAATGGCCCAATGCACCCAGCCCAGAGTATGACAAAGCGGACCCAGCCGCCGCCGCAGCAGAGCAGAGCAGCAGACGATCGGAGGCTGCAGGCCTCCGCCCGCTCTCGCCCCCAGCCGTTCCATCAGAGGTGTTCCCAATCGGCTGATCGCCCTGCCATGGAGTGCCTGCCATCCCGGGAGGCGATCCGGGCCTGCAGCGGGAGCAGTCGGTGACCTGCGACGGCTGATCGTCCTGGCGACCCGACTGCTCCCGCTGCAGGTCCGGATCGCCTCCTGGGATGGCAGGAACTCCAAAGCCGTCGCTCCTCCGATCGTTCTCCGGAGCAGCAGGCTGTCTGCTGACGCAGGCCCCACAGCCCGCGATGGGATGGCGGCAGCGGCAGCCCTTCCTCTTAGAGAAATGGCCCGACCCCCGACATCCTTCTCCCCGGACCAGTCAGAATTGTCCGGTGGGCCGCATCCGGCCCACGGGCCGGAAGATGCCCAGGTCTGCTTTGAACAGTGAGTCAACATCTCCCTTCAATTGCGGTGCCCAGAATTGGACACAGTATTCCAGGTGTGGTCTAACAAAGGGGTCTAACAAAGGCAGAATAGAGGGGTAGCATGACCTCATCCAACACAAGCTGCAACCGTATACCCTGTTTGGCCTTGCGACTGACCAGGAGCACCTCTGTCTTGTCTGGATTCAACTTCAATTTCTTCATCCTCATCCAGTTTGACACAGCAGCCAGTCACCGATTCAGAACCTTCATTTAATGGGCTAGCAGTTTCAAGGTCTGGTTTCTTACTGCCTGGGGGTATCCTTTGTTGGGAGGTGATTAGCTGGCCCTGATTGTTTCTTGTCTGGAATTCCCCTGTTTTTGAGTGTTGCTCTTCATTTATTGTTATGATTTTAGAGGGGTTTTTTTAATTTAAAAAAATAGTAGCCAGATTTGGTTTCATTTCAAGGTTTCTTCCTTTGTGTTGAAATTGTCCATCTGCTTGTGGATTCACCCAGGCAGTAAGAAGCCAGACCTTGAAACTGCTGGGACATTAAATGCTAATAAAGGTGGCAAACTGAAATATTCACACCTACCTCAAACAGACAAGAGTTGGTAGCCAGATTTTATTCATTTTCAAGCTTTCCTCCTTTGGGAACTTCTATTCCAGTGTTTCCCAACCAGTGTGCTGTGACACACTAGTGTGCCGTGAGCCATCATCAGGTGTGCCGTGGGAAATTGGAACCTCCAATAGCCTTTTTTCCCCCTCCTGCCAAACACCAGTAGCACCCGCATGGGTCACATCTTCCTCCCTCCCCCCTCCCCTCCTGAACACGCTCACGCTTCCCCCTCGAATCAAAATGGCAGCAGAAGCGACAGTGTAGAAAAAAAAGTAAGTGTTCGGCAGGAGGGGGAAGAAAGGCCGCGAAGGGGAAGGGGGAGGAAGAGGTCTCTGTCGAAAGCAGGCATGGGCAAACTTGGACCTTCCAGGTGTTTTGGACTCCAACTCCCACCATTCCTAGCAGCCTCAGGCCCTTTTCCTTTCCCCCCTCAGCCACTTAAGCAGGAAAGGGCCTCAGGCTGTTAGGAATGGTGGGAGTTGAATCAAAAAGCACCCAGAGGGCCAAAGTTGTCCCATGCCTGTTTTAGGGACCTTAAAGTGGTGAGCCTCCTTCCAACATTGTGATTCTGGATAGAAAACAAACAACAACATAACATAACATTGTTTGAGTCCACAGTGCTCTCTGGGTGTAGGTGAACTACAACTTCCAAACTCAAGGACAATTCCCAAGCAAACCCTTTCAGTACTTTCTGTTGGTAATGAGAGTTCAATATGCCAAGTTTGGTTCCATTCCATTGTTGCAAGAGTTCAGGGCGCTCTTTGATTGTGTGTTAACTATAAATCCCAGAAACTGTAACTCCCAAATGTCAAGGTCTATTTTCCCCAAACTCCATCTGTGTTCCCATTTGGGCATATTGAGTATTCATGCCAAGTTTGGTCCTGACCCAACATTGTTTGAGTCCACAGTGCTCTCTGGATATAGGTGAACTACAACTCCAAAACCCAAGGTCAATGCCCACCAAACTCTTCTAGTATTTTCTCTTGGTTATGGGAGTTCTGTGTGGGAAGTTTGTGTCTTTCTGCCATTCCTGCCAGGATATCTATGTTGTGTTCATCGAAACAGGTCCAGGTTTCACACTGAGTGTATAAATACATTTTAAAACCTATTAACTATATGTATTACTGTGTTAGAGTGTCATTTTGTGTCATTTTGGTTGGTGGTTTGCCCCAGGATATTGTAAATGTAAAAAAAGTCCCGCGGCTCAAAAAAGGTTGAAAAACACTGCTCTACTCTATGAGGTGATGGCTGCAATGCGCGCTATCAGCCAGAAGGGGGCGTCCTGGATTGCTTGGCTGCAGCCTCGACGGGGCGGACCAGCAGGTGGCGCTGCAGAGCCGCCTGCCCCAATTGGGGAAGCAGAAGAGGAGGCGGAGGCGATGCTCCACCTCCGCTGTTATAAAGCCCGGTGGGTCCCGTCCGCCCGGCGTGGGATTTGGAGCCATGGCGGCCAACCGGGTGGGCAGGAGGCTGGGGCGGGCTTCTCCGGCGCGGCCGGGCGCGGCGCTCTCCCCGGAAGCCTCCCGCACGGACCGGACCCCGAGCCCGGGCATCCAGCGGCGCCAAGCAAGGGTCACCGTCAAATACGACCGGCGGGAGCTGCAGAGGCGCCTCGACACTGAGAAGTGGATCGACGGCTGGTTGGAGGAGCTCTACCGGGGCCAGGTGGGCAGGAGGGGCAGCTACACCGGGCATGGGCCAACTTGGGCCCTCGAGGTGGTTTGGACTCCAACTCAGCATTCCTAACAGTCTCAGGCCCTTTCCATTCCTCCCTCCGCCCCTTAAGCTGTTAGGAATGGTGGGAGTTGGAGTCCAAGGGGACTGAGGCTGATAGGAATGGTGGGAGTTGGAGTCCAAGGGACCTGAGGCTGTTAAGAATGCTGCGAGTTGGAGTTCAATGCGCCTGGGGCTGTTAAGAATGCTGGGAGTTGGAGTTCAATGGGCTGGGAGTTGGAGTCCAATGGACTGAGGCTGTTCAAGGGGACTGAGGTTAGGAAGGAATGAGGCTGGGGTGGGAGTTGGAGTTCAATGGGGGAGGCTGGGGTTGATAGGGGAATGGAATGGGAGTTGGAGTCTGTTAGGAATGCTGGGAGTTGGAGGGCCTGAGGCTGTTAAGAAGGAACCTGAGGTGGGAGTTGGAGTTCAAGGCTAAGGGGCCTGAGGCTAGGAATGCTGGGGCTGGAGTTCAAGGGGACTGAGGCTGATAGGAATGGTGGGAGTTGGAGTCCAAGGGGCCTGAGGCTGATAGGAATGCTGGGAGTTGGAGTCCAAGGGGCCTGAGGCTGATAGGAATGCTGGGAGTTGGAGTTCAATGCGCCTGGGGCTGTTAAGAATGCTGGGAGTTGGAGTGCAATGGGCCTGAGGCTGTTAGGAATGCTGGGAGTTGGAGTTCAAGGGGACTGAGGTTGATAGGAATGGTGGGAGTTGGAGTCTAAGGGGGCCTGAGGCTGTTAGGAATGGTGGGAGTTGGAGTTCAAGGGGACTGAGGCTGTTAAGAATGGTGGGAGTTGGAGTCCAAGGGACCTGAGGCTGATAGGAATGGTGGGAGTTGGAGTTCAATGTGCCTGGGGCTGTTAGGAATGCTGGGAGTTGGAGTTCAAGGCGACTGAGGCTGTTAAGAATGCTGGGAGTTGGAGTCCAAGGGACCTGAGGCTGTTAAGAATGCTGGGAGTTGGAGTTCAATGGGCTTGAGGCTGTTAGGAATGCTGGGAGTTGGAGTTCAAGGGGACTGAGGCTGATAGGAATGGTGGGAGTTGGAGTCCAAGGGGCCTGAGGCTGATAGGAATGCTGGGAGTTGGAGTCCAAGGGGCCTGAGGCTGATAGGAATGCTGGGAGTTGGAGTCCAAGTGGCCTGAGGCTGATAGGAATGCTGGGAGTTGGAGTCCAAGGGGCCTGAGACTGATAGGAATGGTGGGAGTTGGAGTCCAAGGGGCCTGAGGCTGATAGGAATGCTGGGAGTTGGTGTCCAAGGGGACTGAGGCTGATAGGAATGCTGGGAGTTGGTGTCCAAGGGGACTGAGGCTGATAAGAATGCTGGGAGTTGGAGTCCAAGGGGACTGAGGCTGATAGGAATGCTGGGAGTTGGTGTCCAAGGGGACTGAGGCTGATAGGAATGCTGGGAGTTGGTGTCCAAGGGGCCTGAGGCTGATAGGAATGCTGGGAGTTGGTGTCCAAGGGGCCTGAGGCTGATAGGAATGCTGGGAGTTGGTGTCCAAGGGGCCTGAGACTGATAGGAATGCTGGGAGTTGGAGTCCAAGGGGACTGAGGCTGATAGGAATGCTGGGAGTTGGTGTCCAAGGGGCCTGAGACTGATAGGAATGCTGGGAGTTGGAGTCCAAGGGGACTGAGGCTGATAGGAATGCTGGGAGTTGGTGTCCAAGGGGACTGAGGCTGATAGGAATGCTGGGAGTTGGTGTCCAAGGGGACTGAGGCTGATAGGAATGCTGGGAGTTGGTGTACAAGGGGACTGAGGCTGATAGGAATGGTGGGAGTTGGTGTCCAAGGGGACTGAGGCTGATAGGAATGCTGGGAGTTGGAGTCCAAGGGGACTGAGGCTGATAGGAATGCTGGGAGTTGGTGTCCAAGGGGCCTGAGGCTGATAGGAATGCTGGGAGTTGGAGCCCAAGGGGACTGAGGCTGATAGGAATGCTGGGAGTTGGAGTCCAAGGGGACTGAGGCTGATAGGAATGCTGGGAGTTGGTGTACAAGGGGACTGAGGCTGATAGGAATGCTGGGAGTTGGTGTCCAAGGGGCCTGAGGCTGATAGGAATGCTGGGAGTTGGAGTCCAAGGGGACTGAGGCTGATAGGAATGCTGGGAGTTGGAGTCCAAGGGGACTGAGGCTGATAGGAATGCTGGGAGTTGGAGTCCAAGGGGACTGAGGCTGATAGGAATGGTGGGAGTTGGACTCCAAGGGGCCTGAGGCTGATAGGAATGGTGGGAGTTGGAGTCCAAGGGGACTGAGGCTGTCAGGAATGGTGGGAGTTGGAGTCCAAGGGGCCTGAGGCTGATAGGAATGGTGGGAGTTGGAGTCCAAAACACCTCGAGGGCCCAAATTGACCCATGCCTGCTCTAGTCCCGAACTAGGTTCGAACTGTGTTAAAGAGTCAGTGTTGTTTGGGAGGATCTTGAGATGCTAACTCTGTCAGGGAGGATGAAGTGACTGTCTCTTCTGTGTCATCTCCCTTTTGGCAAGCAAGAGGTTAATCCTTTGGAGGCCCTTCTCTGCCTCCCTCTTCCCCAGCTGCTGCCCCCTTTGCCCCCAGGGAAGGAAGGGGCTTGGGGTTGCCATCTGCCCTGATGGGGAGTCGCATCTGGTGTGTGGGGAGGAAAGCAGCTTGAGTTTCCCCTCCCCTCTCAAGGCAAAAGAAGGGGGAGACATCCTCCTAGGCTGGTCAAGGACCCCTTACCCTAATGCCTCGGCCCCTTAATACAGTTCATCATATTGTGATGACCCCCAACCATAATATTATTTTGGTTGCTACTTCACAACTCTCATTTTACTCCTGTTATTAATCGTAATGTAAATATCTGATATGCAGGATGTATTTTCATTCACTGGACCAAATTTGGCATGAATACCCGTCAATACACCCACATTTGAATACTGGTAGGGTGGGGGTGGGGGGGTTGGTTTTTGTCATTTGGGAGTTGTAGTTGCTGGGATTTATATTTCACCTACTGTACAATCAAAGAAAATTCTGAACTTCACCAATGATGGAATTGAACCAAACTTGGCACACACACAATGCCCATGACCAAGAGAAAATAATGGAAAGGTTGTGTGGTTCACTGACACTGAGTTTTAGAGTTGTAGTTCACCTATATCCAGAGAGCACTGTGGACTCAAACACATGATGGATCTGGACCAAACTTGGCATGAATACTCAATATGCCCAAATGTGAACACTGTTGAAGTTTGGACAAAATAGACCTTGAGGTTTGGGAGTTGTAGTTGCTGGGATTTATAGTTCACCTGTAATTAAAGAGCATTCTGAACCCCACCAACGATAGAACTGGGCCAAACTTCCCACACAGAACCCCCACGACCAACAGAAAATACTGTGTTTTCTTATGGTCTTTGGTCACCCCTCTGACATCCCCCTTGCGACCCCTCCAGGAGTCCCGACCCCCAGGTTGAGAAACGCTGCTTTATACCTAGATGAAATACAGGCAGTCCCAGGGTTACAAACATCCGACTTGTAGTTAAGAACAAGGGTGAGACAACAGGAAGGGAGAGAAATCTCCTCTTCGGAAGGGAAATTCACTCCTGGGAAAAGTTATTATCATGGGGGAAGTATCTCCACTGAAGCGATCCCCAATCCCTGTTTCCACAACAAGCCACATTTTTCAAAATCCAATTATCAAAGGGACAAAAAGTGAAATTAAATCTTCTGAATGGGGCACAGACGCCAAAACCAACACCACAGGGGTGTTGACCCTTCCCTATGCTATCCAAAGCTTGTGTATGTATATATGTATGCAGGTACCTGTCTATCTATTTCTATCTGTATCTTATCTGTCTATCTACATATCTATCTCTATGTGTATCTCATCTATCTGTCTATCCATCTACGTAGCTATCTATCTGTCAATCCATCTACTTATATATCTATCTTTATCTATCTACCTATCTATGTGTACCTCATCTATCTATGTGTCTATCCATCTACGTATATCTATCTCTATCTGTATCTCATCTACCTGTCTATCTATTTCTATTTGTATCTCATCTATCTCTCTATCTCATCTATCTACTTGTCTGACGATCTCTCTATGTATCTCATCTCTCTATCATATCTATCTATATCTGTATCTCATTTCTATCTCTATGTCTCTCTCTGTATCTCATCTATCTACCTTTCTACCTGTCTATCTATATCTCATCTATATGTCTGTCTGTCTATCTCTATCTGTATCTCATTTCTATTTATCTATTTCTATCTGTATCTCCTATCTATCTATGTATCTCTATATCATCTATCAACCTATCTCTCTGTATCTCTATCTACCTTTCTATCTGTATATCTATGTATCTATGTATCTATATCTCATCTGTCTGTCTGTCTGTCTATCTATCTATCAACCTGTCTATCTCTCTCTGTATCTCATCTATCTACCTTTCTACCTGTCTATCTATGTATCTATCTATGTATCTATCTATCTATATCTCTATCTCATCTATCTGTCTGTCTATCTGTATCTCATCTATCTGTATCTCATCTATCTATCTATCTCATCTATCAACTTGTCTATCTCTCTCTGTATCTCATCTACCTACCGTTCTACCTACCTACCTACCTATATCTTATCTGTCTGTCTATCTATCTATCTGTTTCTCATCTATCTGTCTATCTATCTATCTTTTTCTCTATCTCATCTATCAACCTAGCTCTCTCTGTATCTCATCTATCTACCTTTCTACCTTTTTGTCTGTCTGTCTGTCTGTCTATCTCTCTCTCTCTGTCTCTATCTAATCTATCAACTTGTCTATCTCCCTGTGTATCTCATCTATCTACCTTTCTATCTATCTATATCACATCTATCTGTCTGCCTATCTAGCTGTCTATTTATCTGTCTCTATCTGTTTCTCATCTATTTCAAATTGAAATAAGAGAATGCACAAAAAAGTATAGACTTAATACAAAATAGACAAAATTTCAATTCCTGTGTCTACTACAGCTATCAAATATTAAAAGAATTAGGGAAGGCAAAGTGTGAATGTATGTGTGTATGTGTGTGTGTGTGTTGCTGGAGTTACACTTGAACATGTGCCTTTTCCAACTTACATACAAATTCAACTTAAGAACAAACCTGCAGAACCTATCTCGTTCAAAACTTGGGGACTGCCTGTACTGTGTCAGGGGTGGAAGCCAAAGGCAATGGGGAGATGTTTTCAGCCTACACCCTGGATGTTCTGATAGGAGATGTGGTTGGATGATCGCATATCTCATCATGCCTGGAGAGTATGGGAGCTCGGATTCATTGAATCCTAGAGTATTTGGTTGGATGATCAAAAATCTCATCATGCTTGAACAACATCCTACCTGAAAAGAATGGGAGCTCAAGTCATAGATAGCATCCTAGAGTTTTTGGTGGGATGAGGGGAAAAGCAGCTGAGGGGGGAAAGGAAGGGGCCTGAGGCTGTTAGGAATGGTGGGAGTTGGAGTCCAAAACACCTGGAGGGCCCAAGTTTGCCCATGTCTGGTCTTTAGCATCAAATGCCACTTTGGTTTCCTCTCTTTCAGCCTACATTCTCCATAGTTACTAGAAGGGGAAATTAATATCCTCAGCAGTGATCGTATTGGGGGTGTTGTGTGGTTTCCTGACCGAGAGTGAAGGAAGAGAAGAAAGGGAAGTAGGAAAAAGAAAGGGAAGGAATTCATAAAGCATGGCGTAGTCGTGGTTTGAAGCTCAGACTGTGGCCCTGAACTCACTGGGTGACTTTAGCCAAGAGTGTCCTTTCAACCTCAGAGGAAGAGAAATACATTTTTCGAGGTGTGTAGGGTTGGATCCATGGGTGCGGAAACTAAGGAGACAGAGGGCCAATTACACTGCTGGTTATGGAACAGTTGGGCTTTGTCCATATTGTGAAATGGTTCCCTTTTGCCTATTGTTTACCGTCAGCCCGTGCTACGGCATTGTGGCTCTTATATTTGCATGATGGACTACTTCCCACTGGTGCAATTTGATAATTCTAGGCTCTGAAGGTAATAGCGTGAGAGTTCCCATCATCCCTTTAAATGGCTGGAATGCTGGGTTGCTGTGCGTTTTCCAAGCTGTCTGGCCATGTTCCAGAAGCATTCTCTCCTGAAGTTTCACCCACATCTATGGCAGACATCTTCACAGGTTGTGAGGTCTGTTGGAAACTAGGCAAGTGGTACCAAAAATGCCAACATTAGTACCAAAAGGGTTATGAATCACTGGGATGCTGGGAGTTTTCCAGGCTGTATGGCCATGTTCCAGAAGCATTCTCTCCAGACGTTTCACCCACAAATATGGCAGGCATCCTCAGAGCTCGTGAGGTCTGTTGGAAACTTGGCAAGTGGAGTTTATATATCTGTGGAATGTCCAGGATGGGAGAAAGAACTCTTGTCTGTTGGAGGCAAGTGTGAATGTTGCAATTGGCCACCTTGATTAGCATTAAATGGCCTTGTAGCTTCAAAGCATGGCTGCTTCCTGCCTGGGGGAACGGCTTGTTGGCAGGCATTCGCTGACCCCGATTGTTTCCTCTCTGGAATTCCTCCATTTTTGAGTGTTGCCAGGCCCGAATTGACACCTTTTTGCGCCCTAGGCCACACTTTGGAATTATGCCCCCGTTAAGCCAACCTCTACCGCACCCCCCCCCCCAAAATATCACTCAGACCTACACTAAAAATAAAACCTTATCTTATAAAACGCAAGGGGAACCTGCACCCAAGCCCCCGACAGGCCTCTGCGAGCGGAGCCCAAATCCAAGCCACTGGAGGGCTGGAAGGAGACTCCCTCTCCAATGGAATGGGCAAACCAAGGCAGGAGTGCTGCTGATGGGTTTCGGCCATCGAAAGGGAAGAGGCCCACCCCACCCCCCTAGAAAAAGAGAGCACCCTTCTTGCCGCGAACGGGGTTTTGCACCAGGAAGGAAGGCTGCGACCAATGAGAGCAAAGGTCGCCGCTGCACGGGGATTTCGCCAGCCGCGGGTGACCAGGTGCCGCCTCTGGCTCGCTGGCCGGTGATGGCCCGCCCCTCCCCCACAGGCAGGGGCCGTCCCAAAGGGAAGATCCTGGCTGGCCCGGTGGGGGCCCGGTGCCCGGAAGTGCCTTGCAAACCCCAGTTGTCACAGCAAGGGGGAAAGGGAGGGAGGCGGGGGGGGGAGAACACCTATGCTTTGACCTGCGGGTCAAATTATTCTGCTGCATTTATTATTGCGGGCATGGAACGCGGGTCTGCGGGGGGGGGGGGTAGGGCCATAGCCGGGTGGGAAGGAGGGGGGGCTCCAGGCAGGTCTCCCCCCTCCCCCCTGCATGGACGCGGGGTCACAACACTCCTCGCCAAGGCCAAGGGTGTGGGTGGGCCTTTCCTGCAGGAAAGTGGCGGCGGCGGCAGTAGCACCAGGGCCCATGCGGTCTCTTCCACCTCGAGGACAATTCTCGAAGCAGGAGAGGGCCCAGGACTCCCCGCCCCCTTGGTCTGCAAGGCCCCTTTCCTCATCTCCATGTGCGTTGCGTTTTTATTTGTTTCAACATTTTTTTAAAAAAAATTAGTCAGTTATCTGCCCCCCCCCCTCCCCGGCTTGCACCCGTAGGCCATGGCTTAGGTTGGCCTTATGGGTAATCCTGGCCTGAGTGTTGCTCTTTATTTACTGTCCTGATTTTAGATTTTTTAAATACTGGTAGCCAGATTTTGTTCATTTTCATGGTTTCCTCCTTTTTGTTGAAATTGTCCACATGCTGTTCGACAGAAAAGGAAGAAACCATGAAAATGAACAAAACCTTGGTACTAGTATAAAAAAACCCTCTAAAATCAGGACAGTAGATAAAGAGCAGCACTTGGAAAATAAGGTTATTCCAAACAAGAATCAACCAGGGCCAGATAACACCTCCCAACAAAGGATCCCCCAGGCAGCAATCAGCCAGGCTTTGAAGCTACAAGGCCATTCAATGCTAATCAAGGTGGCCGATTGCAACATTCACACTTGCCTCAAGCAGACAAGAGTTCTTTCTCCTACCTTGGACATTGAATCCACAGATATAGAAACCCAACTTGCCTAGTCTCCAACAGACCTCTCAACCTCTGAGGATGCCTGCCATAGATGTGGGTGAAACGTCAGAAGAGAATGCTTCTGGAACATGGCCATACAGTCCTCGAAATCCCCAGCAACCCAATGATTCCAGACATGAAGGCCTTCAACAACAAGACTGGAATCCTGTTTTTTAAGTCCCATTATCAATTATAGGTAGCTTTATTATTTCTGACATTCATATGTCGCCCTTCTCACCCCAAAGGGGACTCAGAGCGGCTTACAAGTAAAATGTAAATACAATATATTATATTATTGCCATAGCACAATACTGATATTATATATTACAGTGTACTATAACATTATACTGTAATATTATTAGTAATATTACATGTAATATAAAATATATAATTATAATATCACATTATTAGTAGTAGTAGCCCGCACCACAGGATGAACACCATCATCCCCACGTCAGCATAGGCAAATCTGTGCTTAAGTCCGTTCAGCAGTTCACCTACCTGGGAAGCATTATCTCTTCAGACGCCAAGATTGATAAAGAGATAGATTACAGATTAGCAAAGGCATAGAGTGCATTTGGAAGGCTTCACAAAAGAGTCTGGAGCAACAAGCACCTGAGGCAAAGCACCAAAATCAGTGTATACAGAGCTATCATACTGTCTATTCTCCTATATGGGTCTGAAACATGGGTCGCCTATCGCCAACACCTACGACTCCTTCAACCCTTTCATCAGCGCTGTCTTTGCACAATCCTAAATATACACTGGACCGACTATGTGACTAATGTTGCTGTCCTTGAGCAAGCAGGGATCACCAGCATTGAGGCCATGCTGGTGATCCCTGCAGGGCACGTTTCTAGGATGGAGGACCACCGCCTACCAAAGATACTACTCTATGGTGAACTCGCCACGGGTCAGCGCAATAGAGGTGCCCCCAAAAAGAGATATAAGGACACCCTGAAACAACTTCTCAGGCTCGGCCAGATTGATCACCAACAATGGTCCACCCTGGCCTCACATCGGGAGGCATGGAGACGCACTATCCACAATGCTGCGGCCTCTTTCGAGAAGACACGCCGAATGGGTCTCGAAGAGAAACGACAACGCACAAAGAACCGCAACTTGGAAACAACATCACCCAAAGGAGACTTTCTGCTGTGCTTTCTGCAACCGAACTTGCCTATCTCAGATTGGCCTTTTTAGTCATCAACGCGCTTGTAAAAAGCGTGTGATGAGTCCTTCCTAAGAATCTTAGTTCGCGAAGTAATGCCGAGAGAGATATTGTATTACATTATAATATCAATATTATATGTATATACAATATATTATATGCACAGTACAGGAGGCAAGATGGAACTGTAAGATGGAATTCAGAGTAATGTTGGATGCTTCACAACCAAAGTATGTGACTTTGATTGTGAAGGATACAATAAATGTTTCTCTCCCCAATACCATAGATGTTTCTTTGTAACTGTGCTTAATGCTTTCTTATTTCTGAATGCAATAGTCAAAACAGTTTCCCAGTCTCGTTTCACATTTTAAATACGCTTTAATCATAACAGCTTCATGACTATGAGCGGAATTGGCTTCAGCTGCTCTGATGCAATGCACATATTTGGACTGAAAACATCAACTTTGCTGTAGAGGAGGTTGTAAAATGAGCTTCGAATGATGTCTTGGTCTAAGCTGACCCTGGGTTGCAAAATCTTTTTGAGAGTAGAAAGAAAAGAGTAGCCTTGGCATTAGTGGCTTCTATTTTTTTTTCATGTCAGGAGCAACTTGAGAAACTGCAAGTCGCTTCTGGTGTGAGAGTATTGGCCATCTGCAATAATATAATAAATAATAAACTTTTTGTGTTTATTTATTTATTTACTTTATTTACTTTATTTATGTTCTGCTCTTCTCACCCCGAAGGGGACTCAGAGCGGATTACAGGTACACATACTTAGCAGACAATCCCTGCCGCTTCCACATACAACACACATAGACGAACAGAGGCAAACTCTGGCCACCAGGGGGAGCTGACGAATTCCTCATCTCTCAGCGTTCCCAGAGTCCCTTGTTGTTCCTTCCGCATTCCTCAGCATACCTGGAGTTATTTAATGGCCTCATAATTCAGTCAAAATTTGCCTCCCCACTTAATGTGGTACCTTTATCTCCTACTTGACAGATGCAACTGTCTTTCAGGCTGCAAAGGTCGACAGCAGGCTACACTTAAAGGTTGAGCACCCACCTTGACCCGGGCAGGCCTCGAACTCATGACCTGCTGGTCAGAGAGATCTTATGCGGCTGACACTTAGCCAGCTGCGCCACATTCTCCCCAACGGGGACTTGGGGCGGCTTACATGAAGCCAAGCCCGACAACACAACAACAAAGTAAAATCAGACATAAGGCAATATAAACAGTTACATAAGCTATAAAATACTACAACCAATAAAAAATTACAATAAAATAAAACTGTTCATAACACAAAACAGTGAGCGGGCCGCATGTACAAATTAAAATAGACAAGAAAGGGATGTTACCCAGGGGACGTATTTTACCACCCTGTGGGAGGTTTCTCTCATGTCCCTGCATGGGAAGCTGGAGCTGACAGATGGGAGCTCACCCTGCTCCCCGGATTCGAACCACCTATCTTTGGTCAGCAGTTCAGCCGGCACAAGGGTTTAACCCATTGCTCTACTGGGGGCTCTGTGGCTCCTAATAAGGCCCTGCTTTCTCAAGTGTTCCCATCATCTACCCTTGTAACTACTTAGTTAGACTCCTCTTTGTGGGTTCAAGAAATGTGTGTACATGTATATTATAGAGAAAAAGGTTAATGGGGAAGTATGGGATGTTCCCACATCCTACCCCTTAACTTCATGGCAGCCTCCAATGTTTCTGTTCTCTTTCTGCCCTGAGAAGAAAGATATCTCCAAGGGGGCAGGGAAGGGACTCATGGCAGGAATGCAGCCTATCTCTGAAAGCAGTGCCGCCTCTCTCCAAATCTTCCATGAAAGGAGAGAATTTCCAGTCTGACTGCCTTTCCTCATCCCCAGGGAGTCAGGCTTGGCTGCCTGGCTGGTTCCGCAGTGGCAAAGCCAGGCTTCCTGGTGCTCAGGGCCTGTGCCACAAGTGATGCAAAGGGTGCTGTGCTTGCTTTCCGCTGCCCTCTCAGTGCTCATTAATGAGGGTGCGGTTCCATGTTGTGGCACCTTTAGAGACCATGCACGTGTTTCCTTTTGCTCCTACACAAGGTCTTGCCTATTGGTTAAGAGCAGCATTTCTCAACCTGAGGGTCAGGACCCATGGGGGGGGTTACGAGGGAGGTATCAGTGGGGTTGCCAAAGATGATCAGTATTTTCTGTTGGTCATAGGAGTTCAAATGTGGACATATTGGGTATTAGATCAACACTTTTTTGCGCCCTAGGCCACACTTTGGAATTATGCTGCCCCCCCACATCACTCAGACCCACACTTGGCTGGCTTTTGCCATGGTGCCTCCAGAGCAGAAGAGAAAGGTGAGTAGGCACCATCCCGCCACCTCCAGGGTCCCCATTCCCACCGGCTGGAAAGCTCCGCTGTGCTCTGAAGGTCTCCTTGGGAGTCGGGAGGCTTGGGGAAATCGCAGCGGGTGCAAACTCACTCCAAAGGCGCGAGAGAGAAAGAGCGCAGAGAGAGAGAGAGAACGCGAACGCGAGAAAGAGAGCGTGCGCGAGACGGACAGAGACTTTGCCGAGAGAAGGAGCGAGGAGGGGCATGAGAAAGGGAAAAAGAGGGCCGCGGACCAGGTTTTTTTGGTCCATGATTTGCGCCCCCGGCTTGTGTCCCTAGGCCATGGCCTCGTTGGCCTTATGGGTAATCCGGGCATGATCATGGTTCTAAATGGTTCTAAAGTACTTCCAAAACTAAAGTTCTGGTGGTGAACACTAGGTGGCGCTGGTGCTTTGCTTCTACAGTGTCGCTAAAGTTCTAGTAGTGAACACTAGGTGGCGCTGGTGCTTTGCTTCTACAGTGTCGCTAAAGCTCTGGTGGTGAACATTTCAGAACTCTAACAAAACTTTAAAAACTTCATTATTATTTCATTATTGGCAATTTTTAAAACAGAACCAATTAAGAACTGCCATTTATAACAAAATTTTGAAAGTTTTGTTAGAGTTCTGAAATGTTCACCACCAGAACTTTAGCAACACTGTAGAAGCAAAGCACCAGCGCCACCTAGTTTTCACCACCAGAACTTTAGTTTTGTAAGTTCTTTAGAACCATTTAAAACCATGATAGCCCAGGCCTATTGGGTATGCATGCCAAGTTTGATCCAGATCCATCATTATTTGGCTTCATAGATAGAGCATTCTGGATGTAGGTGAACTACAACTCCTATAAATCCCTCCAAAGACCTCCAGTATGTTTTGTTGGCCATGGGGTTTCTGTGTGGGAAGTTTGGCTCAATTCTATCATTGGTGGGATTCAGAGGGCTATTTGATTGGGTGGTTTCTCTCCTGACGTTTCGCCTGCATCTATGGCAAGCATCCTCAGACGTTGTGAGATCACAACCTCTGAGGATGCTTGCCATAGATGCAGGCGAAATGTCAGGGGAGAATGCTTTGGGAACATGGCCATATAGCACGAAAAACTACAACAACCCAGTGATTCCAGCCATGAAAGCCTTTGGCTCTTTGATTGGTCGTGAACTACAAATTCCAGCAACTACAACTCCCAAATGTCAAGGTCTATTTTCCCCAAACTCCACCAGTGTTCACATTTGGGCATGCTGAGTATTCGTGCAAAGTTTGGTTCAGATCCATCATTGTTTGAGTCCACAATGCTTTCTGGATGTAGTTGAATTACTCCAAAACCCAAGGTCAATGCCCACCAAACCTTTCCATTTTTTTCTGTTGGCCATGGGAGTTCTGTGTGCCAAGTTTGGTTCAATTCCATCATTGGTGGAGTTCAGAATGCTCTTTGATTTTAGGTGAACTATAAATCCCAGCAACTACAACTCTCTCAAGTGTCAAGGTCTATGTTCCCCAAACTCCACCAGTGTTCACATTTGGGCATATTGGGTATTAATGCCAAGTTTGGACCAGATCTATCATTGTTTGAGTCCATGGTGCTCTACCTGGATGTAGGTGAACTACAACTCCAAAACTCAAGGTCAATGCCCACCAAACCTTTCCAATGTTTTCTCTTGGTTATGGGAGTTCTGTGTGCCAAGTTTGGTTCAATTCCATCATTGGTGGAGTTCAGAATGCTCTTTGATTTTAGGTGAACTATAAATCCCAGCAACCACAACTCCAAAATTACAATATAAATCCCTCTCCCAATCCACTTGTATTCAAATTTGGGCATATCGGGTATTTGTGCCAAATTTGGTCCAGTGAATGAAAATACATCGTGCATATCAGATATTTACGTTATGATTCATAACAGTAGCAAAATTACAGTTGTGAAGTAGCAATGAAAATAATGTTATAGTTGGGGGTCACCACAGCCTAAGGAAATGTATTAAGGGCTCGCGGCATTAAGAAGGTTGAGAAACACTGATTTAGAGGTTGCACAGCAAGAAACGTGGCTTCCCTCTCACTCTCTGTTCGGTGAGGGAATGGCAGCTGGTCCTGGATGCCTCCCATCTGGAACTTGGAAGGAGAGAGGAAGGATGAAGGGTTGGAGGGAGAAGGAACAGCTGCCCCCAATATCTCTTGAGATACTGATCAGAGAGATAGAGGGAATGGATGTGCTGGCTGGAGCCTCCCCCTCTCCCTTTCAAACAACAGAGACGAAGCCTATGGCTGGAATGTGGTCCGGCCTTTGGCAGCTCCACACTCTGCCATTCCTCGGGTGCATTTTACGACCTCCAAATTGGGAACAGCCATTGTTGACTTGAGAGGTATTTGAACTGCATACATGGTTTGCAACCCAGCTGTAGTTAATTGGATTATTCCAGGGGACTGGCCCTTGGGGAGATTGGTTTGGGAGCTGGACAGACCCTACTCTCACTTCCCACCCCCTTTGCAGGTGTGATTGGTGGGGATGAGGGAGAGGGCCTTCTCTGTGGTAGCCCCCCGACTCTGGAACTCGCTCCCCAAGGATATCAGACAAGCCCCCACATTGGCAGTTTTTAGGAGGAGCCTGAAGACGTGGCTGTTCCAATGTGCCTTCCTTGAATAAAGTAAATAATGTCCTGTTGTGATCAATTATTTGCAAAATATCCTCAGAAGTACTTTAATTACCTGTTGGGTTGTCTGCCCCATAGTCATTCTACCTCTGTTTATTTATTTTAAAATTTTAATATTTACATCTGGCCTGGCCGAAATGGTTTTAATTTGCCTGTTATTGTTTATGTGTAAGTAATATTGATTCTCTCTCTCGGCATTACTTCGCGAACGAAGATTCTTAGGAAGGACTCATCCCACGCTTTTTACAAGCGCGTTGATGACTAAAAAGGCCAATCTGAGATAGGCAAGTTCGGTTGCAGAAAGCACAGCAGACAGTCTCCTTGGGTGATGTTGTTTCCGAGTTGCGGTTCTTTCTGCATTGTCGTTTCTCTTCGAGACCCATTTGGAGTGTCTTCTCGAAAGAGGCCGCAGCATTGTGGATAGTGCGTCTCCATGCCTTCCGACGTGTGGCCAGGGTGAACCATTGTTGGTGATCAATCTGACCGAGCCTGAGATGTTGTTTCAGGGAGTCCTTATATCTCTTTTTGGGGGCGCCACTCTTGCGCTGACCCGTGGCGAGTTCACCATAGAGTAGGATCTTTGGGAGGCGGTGGTCCTCCATCCTAGAGACGTGCCCTGCCCAGCGCAGCTGTGCTCTCAATAGCATGGCCTCAATGCTGGTGGTCCCTGCTTGCTCAAGGACAGCAACATTCGTCACGTAGTCGGTCCAGTGTATATTTAGCATTGTGCGAAGACAGCACTGATGAAAGCGTTCGAGTAGTCATAGGTGTTGGCGATAGGTGACCCATGTTTCAGACCCATAGAGGAGAAAAGATAGTACGATTGCTCTGTACACACTGATTTTGATTGTATTGTTTTATTATTTACTGCTGTGTTGTTTTATTTGTGTCATTGGGCTTGGCCTCATGTAAGCCACCCCGAGTCCCCTTGGGGAGATGGTGGCGGGGTATTCATGAATATTATTATTATTATTATTATTATTATATAGCTGCAACTTGGTGGCCCATTTCCAAAACCCTTCTTTTCTCTTTGATGCAGGAAGAAGACATGCCGGACGAGGTGAACATCGACACTCTTCTAGAGATGGGCACAGACAGCGAGAGGGCTAAGAAGCTGCAGGTTGGTGGCTGCTTTGCAACCACTTCATCACATTTACTAAATTCCACTGAGTGTTACGCTTAAAATCCGGGAAGCCACTCTTGTCATCACATTAGTTGGGCTTCAACACACTAGAGCAGGGGTGCCCACACTTTTTCAGCATGCGAGCTACTTATAATAAAACCAAGTCAGAAAGATCTACCGAGAGAGAAGCAGGGCGGAGCAGGGGGTTGGGGGGGGGCTTGGTGCGGCCTGGCTCTGCCCCCCTCTGCCTTTAGCTCTACCACAGCTTCTCAGGCTTGAAGGAGGGTAGTGCCAAGCCAGTGGTGGCATAGCTAGCCACTACTGGCTTGGCACTACCCTCCCTCAAGGCTGAAGAAGCTGTGGTAGCGCTGAAGCCGGGAGGGTGCGGGGCTTTGCGCGGCCTGTCTCCGCCCCCTCCCTCTCTGGCTTTAGCGCTACCACAGCTTCTCCAGGCTGGGGGAGGGTAGTGCCAAGCCAGTGGTGGCATAGCTAGCCACTACTGGCTTGGCACTACCCTCCTCAAGGCTGAAGAAGCTGTGGTAGCGCTGAAGCCGAGGAGGGGGCGGGGCTTGGTGCAGCCCCCTCTAGAAGTGCCCCATCTGGCTGGGATCGACCTCCTTCAGTCCCGCGATCGACCAGTCGATCGTGATCGACTTCCTGGGTAGCCCTGCACTAGAGAATATGCAATTAATGCTCTATGCTACTTGCTTAGGCGATCCCTCATTGTCCAAGTAGGATTGCCCTCCAAGATCGGTGTACCTGCGGTGGTCCATAGGTGACTGTGGAGCCCTATTCTTGTGGAGCCCACATGTTCTTCCGCAGTGAGGGCATCGATTTCCAAGTGGAAGGCGGTCCTAGTCAGGGTTGACTTGACGCGCCTGCCTCTTGGCACGTTTCTCTCTTTCACCCTCCATTCGTGCCTCTTCAAATTCTACAGCACTGCTGGTCACAGCTGACCTCCAGTTAAAGTGCTCAAGGGCCAGGGCTTCCCAATTCTCAGTGTCTATGCCAGAGTTTTCTTTGAGCCCATCTTTAAATCTTTTTTCCTGCCCACCAACATTCCGTTTTCCGTTCTTGAGTTCGGAATAGAGCAACTGCTTGGGCATTTGAACAATGTAGCCAGTCCAGCGAAGTTGATGGTGGAGGACCATCGCTTCAATGCTGGCGGTCTTTGCTTCTTCCAGCATGCTGACATTTGTCTACTTGTCTTCCCAAGAGATTTGCAGGACTTTTCGGAGGCAGCGCCGACGGAATCGTTCCAGGAGTTGCATGTGATGCCTGTAGACAGTCCTCGTCTCACAGGTGTATAGCAGGGTTGGGAGGACAATAGCTTTATAAACAAGCACCTTGGTCTCCCTACGGATGTCCCGGGTCTTCAAACACTCTCTGCTTCATTCAGAAAAAATGCTGCATTCGCAGAGCTAAGGCGGTGTTGTATTTCATTGTCAATGTTGACTTTTGTGGAGAGGTGGCTGCCAAGGTAGTGGAAATGGTCAACATTTTCTAATGTTACACCATTAAGCTGTGTTTCTGGCATTGGAGAAGGATTGGCCGGTGACTGCTGGAAGAGCACTTTGGTTTTCTCGATGTTCAATGACAGGCCGAACTTCTCGTATGCGTCTGCAAAGGTGTTTAGAGTGGCTTGTAGGTCTTCTTCTGAATGCGCACAGACAACGTTGTCTTGCTACTTCATCACACTAGAGAATGAATCCACTTTGAATCTGGTTTCTGCCTCCTGCAGAATTCTGGGGTTTGTAGTTTAGGGAGGACCCTTTAACAGCCTCACTAAACTACAAACCCCAGAATTCTGCAGGAGGCAGAAACCGGATTTAAAATGGATTCATTCTCTAGTGTGATGGAGTGTAGGATGGAGCATTCTTTGCGTATTTTAAGCATGAGGGCCAGCATTATTTTAAAACGTTTCAGGAGGTGATGGGGAAGTGGATTTTTAAAAAAATCATCTGGACGTTTGGCCATTTTTGTAATGTGATGGCATTTGTTGCTCCCAGGTTTACAATGGAACGTTTTCCCAAATTGTGGGAGGAGCCAAACGTATCCTTGTTAGGGAATGCATTACCTTTTGCTCACCAAGTTTTTACTTTCCCAGAACTTCCTTCCATGATATTGTCCGCGCGCCAGTCTGTGCCTTGTGTTGCATATAGTGCATTTGGAAGGCTTCACCAAAGAGTCTGGAGCAACAAGCACCTGAGGCAAAGCACCAAAATCAGTGTGTACAGAGCTATCATACTGTCTATATGGGTCTGAAACATGGGTCACCTATCGCCAACACCTACGACTCCTCGAATGCTTTCATCAGCGCTGTCTTCGCACAATCCTAAATATACACAGGACCGACTATGTGACTAATGTTGCTGTCCTTGAGCAAGCAGGGATCACCAGCATTGAGGCCATGCTATTGAGAACACAGCTGCGCTGGGCAGGGCACATCTCTAGGATGGAGGACCACCGCCTCCCAAAGATACTACTCTATGGTGAACTTGCCACGGGTCAGCGCAAGAGAGGCGTCCCCAAAAAGAGATACAAGGACTCCCTGAAACAACATCTCAGGTTCGGCCAGATTGATAACCAACAATGGTCCACCCTGGCCTCACATCGGGAGGCATGGAGATGCATTATCCACAATGCTGCGGCCTCTTTCGAGAAGTCACGCCCAACGGGTCTAGAAGAGAAACAACAACACAGGAAGAACCGCAACTTGGAAACAACATCACTCAAGCAGACTTTCTGCTGTGCTTTCTGCAACCAAACTTGCCTATCTCAGATTGGCCTTTTTAGTCATCAACATGCTTGTAAAAAGCGTGGGATGAGTCCTTCCTAAGAACCTTCGTTCGCGAAGTAATGCCAAGAGAGTGTTGCATGAGAAAGCCAGGAGAGAAGGACTGTTATTCTTCCTTTTTTGAAATTTTCTTAAATTTCAAAAACATATATAAGATGAATAATATAAAGGAAAGAGGGGAAACAATGTACGTATAGGAAAGTAGAAAAAATGTAGAAAAAAGAGAAAAAAGGAGAAAAAAAGAAAAAGAAAAAAAACAATTAAAAAGTCAAAAATAAAAATAAAACGGATTGTTATTCTTCTGCCATGTCTCCATGCTGTGCCGTCCTGGGACTTGTAGTTTCCCAAGGTCCATACGCTTCTCTTGGTGCATTTACACTATGGAATGAATGCTCTTGGACCCCCCTCTTTAAATACCATAGCTCCATAATATGTGGTGCTGGGAGTTATAGTTTCCCAAGGCCCATACCCTTCTCTGTTGGGCAGCCAAGAGAGAGAGGAAAGGAGGGAGGGAGAGACACAGAGACCACTTCATCACATTAGGCAGGGAAGTGTGTGGCAGAGAAGAGCTCAGTCTTACTTAGTGTTTTTTTTAATGAAACTGATGTTTTCCGTACCTTCTATCACAATGTTAAATGTATCCCAGTTTCCTTTCTGTATTCTTTCACGCTGCAGAGATTTGGCCCTGCCCACCATCCCTCTCCTCATTGTTGAAAACTGGGAGGGAGGAGAAGCTTATTTATTTATTTATTTAAAACTTTTGTACCCCGACCTTCTCACCTCCATAGAGGGACTCAAACCGGCTTACAGCAAGACTCAATGCTATACAATTTAAAAACATCTACAACAACATATTAAAATACATAAAAAGCCCAAGACATAAAAACCACATCGCCACTAAAAACAATTCCACTCGGTCTGTAAACGTGGTAATTCATTCAGACTATAACCAATCTCAGCCTATTCTGGGAAAGCTTCGTTCCACATCCAAGTCTTCACCAGCCTCCTAAAGGACAACAGAGAGGGGGCAGATCTAACATCACTTGGGATAGAGTTCCATAGCTGAGGGGCCACCACAGAGAAGGCCCTGTCAAAAATGCGCGCTCTCTCTTTCCCTCCCCGCCCCCCCAGCTGCCCCACAGAGAAGGAGTGGTCCTTGGAAAATTATAACTCCCGGGAGTATGGAGCTATGGTATTTAAAGCAGGGTCCAAGAGCATTCATTCCATAGTGTAAATGCACCAAGAGAAGGTTATGGACCTTCCGAAACTATAACTCCAAGGAGGACTCCATCGCATGGAGCATTGGCATTTAAAGTGGGGTGCAAGAGCATTCATTCCATACTGTAAATGCACCAAGAGAAGGGTGTGGACCTTGGGAAACTATGACTCCCAGGACTACTCGGCACGGAGATATGGCATAATAATAATAATAATAATAATAATGGCATTTAAAATGGATCCCGACTGCATTTATTCTCCAGTGCTGATGCAACCAGAGAAGGGTATGGACCTTGGGAAAGCTATAACTCCCAGGACCAAATAGTATGGAGCTATGGTATATAAAGTGGGGTCCAGGAGCATTCATTCCATAATGTAAATGCACAAAGAGAAGGGAGTGGACCTTGGAAAACTATGACACCTAGAACAGCACAGAGATATGGCATAATAATAATAATATAGTAATAATAATAACGGCATTTAAAATGGGTTCTGACTGCATTTATTCTCCAGTGCAGATGCAACCAGAGAAGGGTATGGACCTTGGGAAAGCTATAACTCCCAGGACCAAATAGTATGGAGCTATGGTATATAAAGTGGGGTCCAGGAGCATTCATTCCATAATGTAAATGTACCAAAAGAAGGGCATGGACTTCGGAAAACTATGACTCCCACGACTGCACACTATGGAGACATGGCATAATAATAATACTCTCCTGGCTCTACCATGCAACACAAGGCACAGATCTATCATGGAAAAAAGAGAAGGGACGGTCCTAGAAAGGCTATTTTAAGAAAAGTAATTGTTCTGGCAAAGTAAAAACTCAGTGAGCAAAAGGTAAAACCCTCACGCTTAAAATATGCAAAGAACGTATGTCCAACGTATGCCCACTTTATTGAGAGAGGGCTTTGAACCTGACGAACCAAAGATTACGGGCAAGAGGTGAGCTGTTGGTGGAGCCGTGGTCCCTGAATCCACATGGAGTGATTATGTCATTTGGCGATGATTAGATATCACATTAAAGTAATTGCCTGGAGCGTGCTGAGAGGGCAGAAATGCACGCAGGAAATTCGGGTCTCAGCAATGGGCGCGTTCCAAGTTTCATCCGTCGTTCTCATAACATGAGCTGAGGAATTGGCTTTGGGCATAGAAGAAATGACACGAGATTATGGCAGGGAAGAGGAACAATGCCCACAGGGCATTTGTGGGTTCACATAATGAAAACAGAACCAGTCGAGTGTGGCAGGTTGAATGTTGTTCTTGGACTCTTTAACAGAATAGGATTGAAATTCCCACTTAGTTGGCGAAACCCACTGGGTGACCTTGGGCAAGTCACATGCTCTCAACTGGAGGCAACGTGCAAAGAAGACCCAAGGAAAAGGGAGAGAGACAAGGCGTCCGAGTCCGCCTGATAACAACAAATACTGAAAGTGGAGCAAAGAATCCGACGACCATTTTCCTCCTTTGGCACTAAGTACTAGTTGTCAGACGTCCTCCAATTTTACCAAACAGGTCAAAGTTCAAATGGGAAAGAGTTCGGTCCAGTTCCATCTTTGGTGGAGTTCAGAGTGCTCATTGATTTCAGGTGAACTATACATCCCAGTACCTACAACTGCAAAATGTCCAGGCCAATTCCCCTCAAAACACACCAGTATTCAAATTTGGGCATATCGGGTATGCATACCAAGTTTGGTCCAGATCCATCGTTGTTTGGGTTCATAGTATGCTCTTGATGTAGGTGAACTACAACTCCTATAAGTCACTCCAAAGACCTCCAGTATGTTTTATTGTTCACTAGCTTGGGGACCCGGGGGTGCCCGAGTGATTTGAGAAAGGCATTGTGTGCCAAGGTTGGTGTGCCTCAGTGGCAACCAATCATGTTGTTTGAATGTAGAGGCTTGGATTCTTGGATGCTGGCCAATCAGAGTCCTTTATGCAAATACTCCCTCAGTGGCAACCAATCCCCTCTGGTGCCTTAGAATGTTGGAGTTCTGAGGCTGGCCAATCAGAGTCCTTTATGCAAATAATCCCACAGTGGCAACCAATCAAAACACTGCCACATATTCCTCCGCACCTCCCGTCCTCCGCAAACACTGACTTTTATTATATACATAGATAGATGGATGGATGGATGGATGGATGGATGGATGGATAGATGGGGGTTCTGTGTGACAAGTTAGTTCCAAGTCCATCAATGGTGGAGTTTAGAGTACTTTAAGGTGAACTATACATCCCAGTACCTACAACTCTTATAAATCATGGTTAATTCTACCCATTATGAACCCAAACAATGATGGATCTGGACCAAATTTGGCGTGCATACCTGATGTGCCCAAATTTGAATACTGATGGGTTTTGAGGGGAGTTGTAGGTAATGGGATTTATAGTTCACCTTCAATCAATAAGCACTCTGAACTCCACCAAGTATGGAATTGGACCAAACTTGGCACACAGAGCCCCCATGACTAGAAACAAATACTGGAGGTCTTTGGGGAAAGGTCATCTTGATTTGGGTGAGTTATAGTTCATCTACATCCAGAGAGCACTGTGAACCCAAACACCAATGGATCTGGACCAAACTGGGCACACATACCTGCTATGGCAAAATTTGATTACTGGAGGGCTTTGGGGGGAACTGACCTTCCTTTCTGGGAGTTGTAGTTTACCCACAACCAGAGAAATGGTGACCTCCACCAATGATGGACCTGGACCAAACTTGGCAAACAGAAGCACCATGACTAACTCAACCCACTGGAGGGGTTTGAGGGGACTGACTCGCCATAATGGGAGTTGTAGTTTACCCTGCAGCCTGAAAGTGCACTGAACCCCACTGAGGATGCATCTAGAGCAGTGGTTGTCAACCTGAGGGTCCCCAAGTGTTTTGGGCTACAACTCCCAGAAATCTCAGTCAGTTTACCAACTGTTAGGATTTCTGGGAGTTGAAGGCCAAAACTTTTGAGGACCCACAGGTTGAGAACTACTGATTTATAGCACCAGGAATGTGGCACAGCTGGCTGGGTGTCAGCTGCAGAAGATCTCTACTGACCAGAAGGTCATGAGTTTGAGGCCTGCCCAGGTCGGGGTGAGCTCTCGACCAATTTGTGTAGCTTGTTGTCGACCTTTGCAACGCGAAAGACAGTTGCATCTGTCAAGTAGGAAATTTAGGTACTACTTTGTGGGGAGACTAAATTTAACTGATTTCTGGAATATTAAATTACCTCTATGTGTGTCTATATATGTTGTATGTCAATGGCATTGAATGTTTGCCTGTATATGTGCATTGTGATCCGCCCTGAGTTCCCTTCGAGGTGAGAAGGGTGGAATATAAATGACGTAAATAAATAAATAAATTGCCCAACATAACAAACTTTAAAGTATGGATGGAGTTTCTCCAGGTTAACATGACATGCTGTGAGTTGTAGTTCACCCACAACCTTATGCATTTTGTGCAATTAAAAACTGACTTTTTCAAATAACCTGGGCAACGCCAGGTACCCAAGCTAATAATAATAACTATAAAATCAAAATTTTAAAAAGGAAATACAACAAATTGTTTGTTTATTTCACACATACTTTTCGTGCTCTGTGGATAAACTTGCGTGAGACTTTCCAGACGATTCCCTTTGATGGGTGCTGATCCTGACTGCGCAATGTTTGGAAATGCCCTTGCTCCTTCCTGTCTTATTTATATTTCCTTTTCTTTCCAGAGTATCTTGGAATCGTGCCACAACAACACAGAGGTGCGTACCTTTTGCTCCCTGACCCCCAGTCACTTCCAGACCTTGCCCTGGGCCCTTGTGGGAGGAAAAAGTTTAGACTCATGTCAACTATTGAAGAGTTGTTGTTTTGGAGAACTTCATGTGCTGGGTGGAGAGGTAAACAGGAAACTGAAACTGCCAAATCCTGTGCACATTTCCTAAGGCCCTGGAGGTTCTGCTTGTTCCAGCAATGCCACCTTTTGGTTCTGTTCCCACCAGCCAAGATTGTACATCAAGCAGTTCCAGGACAATGTCCAGACTGCACAGCCCCATAACTGCCCCATCATCACTTTCTCTCTTGGTTAGGATTCAAGGGACTGTTCTCCAGGCCTTTGTGCTCCATCCTCGCCACCCTTGCAGTTTCCTGCTCTGCCCCTTACATTGGGAGGAGAGAGATCGGGGAGGCCATGCAGATACTAATGAATCAACTTATCTCAGCAGGGAAGGAAATGAGGGTGTGTTCGCAGATGGAGAGTGCCCTCCTGTCCCTTCCACTCCAAGCGACATCAGTCAAATTCTCTCCCTGCTCTCTCTCTCTCCTCCCCAGTGATAAGTAGTAGCTCCTCCTGGGACTTAGCAATTGTGTAGGTAGTTTGGAGTACTATGTCCACAGCTGTAGAATAGCACCTGATATAAACTTACATAAATCTTCTATTTTCTATACACATATAATAATAAATATATTATATAATATAAATAATAAAACAAATAAATACAAACAATATAAATAAATAATATAATACTATAATATAAATATAAATTTACATATATATAATATATAATAATAAAAATATATATAGATCAATAAACTAATATATATTATATATTATAATACTAAAAATAATTAATTATTAAATTAATTAAATATTAAATATTATATTAATTATTAAATTTAAATAAAATAAAAATAAATAGAAAATAAATAAAATAATAATAAATAATAAATTATATATATAATATATTAATAATATAATATATAATAATAAATAAAATAATAAAATATAAAATAAAATGATATATACTGTATAATAAATATAATATATACAGTATAATATACAATAATACATAAATAATAATAATATAATAATTATAAATAATAAATATAATAATATAAATACATATATATATAATATAATCATATAATATGTATAAAATAAATAATATAATAATAATATTATATTTATATATATATTATAAATATTATATAATATATAATATATATATAATATAAATAATATAAATAATAAATATAATATATAAATTATATAATATATATATTATATAATATAATATATATATATATACAGTATATTATATAATATATATATATTATATATAATATAATATAATAAATAAAATGAAACGTGTGTCTGTGGCGGAGGTGTCCCACTTACAGCCTCCTGCCTCCACAAACAGGCTATAGTTCTAAGTGCTGAGAGGCCTCCAAAGGCACTCCCTCAACAGACATTGCAGGTTAGAGCGAGCACCATGAACATGTAGCCCAGACGCTGCCAATGTCCTTCCCAAACACTACGGCCCACCATCCAAGGAATGCTTTCATTTGGGGAGAATTTCATCCTAGATTTGACATGTTTACTCAACAGGCAGCCATCCCAGCATTCCCTGTGTGGAATTTGCATGACCCCCCTGCCTCTCCTTTAACCCTTTCCTACGGCACACAGCAAACAGAGGAATTGAACGGACTGGAGTGGTCCGACAATAGTCCGGGACCAAACTTGGCACAGAGAAGCCCCATGACCAACTGTTCATACTGCAGGAGTTTGGGGGGGGGAAATGACCATGATTTTGGAAGGTGTAGTTCACCTGCATTTCGAGAGCACTCAAACCAGTTGACAACGGATCTGGACTACACGTGGCACACAGACCCAACATGGCCAACTGTAAATACTGGCTGGGTTTGGGGGTGATTGCCCTGGGAATCTAGTAGTTGTAGTTCACCCTTATCCAGAGAGCACTGAACCCAGACAATGACGTATCTGGACCAAACTTGGCACACACACCCAACATGCCTAACTTTGCATACAGGCCTGGTTTGATGAGGATTGACCCACGATTTTGGGAATTGTAGTTCA
The DNA here is from genome assembly GCA_030556195.1 of Anolis apletophallus. Lineage (NCBI taxonomy): Eukaryota > Metazoa > Chordata > Lepidosauria > Squamata > Anolidae > Anolis > Anolis apletophallus. The sequence continues at coordinate 18,506,806 of JARBWK010000011.1, forward strand.
CCCACATCTTTCTGCATTTTCTAATGGGAGCATTCATTAAAAAACAAAATCAAATACTGGCTTTTTCCTAATAAATGGTTACTAATTAACTAAATGATATTACCTAACACCCCAAAACAAACAACGCCTTTTTCAAATAACCCGGGCACCGCCGGGTACCCAAGCTAGTAATACATAAAATGTATTCTGTCCAAAAGGATACATACACATGTGGGTAATTCATAGAATTGTAGTCACAGCCTCCTCCATGCCATCTCACTCCATTTTGTCAAAGAACACTTTGGCCAGCTGGGAAGGAAGTATAGAAAACTTCACTCCGGCCAGACATGGTTAGACTATCTCTGGCTGTGTTTTGAAGAGAGTGTTGATGATGGCTGGGCTTTGCAGCATAGGCTGGCTCTATGGTGAATTCAGGGTCCCCTGGTGGCGCAGCGGGTTAAACTGCTGAGCGGCTGAACTTGCTGACTGAAAGGTCGGCGGTTCAAATCCAGGAAGCAAGGTGAGCTCCCGCTGTTAGCCCCAGCTTCTGCCAGTTTGAAAACATGCAAATGTGAGTAGATCAATAGGTACCGCTTCCGCAGGAAGGTAATGATACCCCATGCAGTCATGCTGGCCACATACATGACTTTGGAGGTGTCTACGGACAACGCCAGATCTTCAGCTTAGAAATGGAGATGTGCACCACCCCACAAAGTCAGAGACAATTACGGTAGATTTAATGTCAGGGGAACCCTTTACCTGTGGTGAATTTGCATGCACTCACTCCACTGGGTTGCCTGACAGTTGCCCAAACAGTTGGCATTATCCTCACCCTGGGAACTAGGAAGACAGAACCGGGACTGTGGCGCAGCTGGCTGGGAGTCAGCCGCATTAAGATCACTACTGACCGAAAGGTTATGAGTTCGAAGCCAGCCCGGGTCGGAGTGAGCTTCCAACCATTTGCGTAGCTTGCTGTCGATCTTTGCAGCCTGAAAGACAGTTGCACCTGTCAAGTAGGAAATTTAGGTGCTGCTTATGCGGGGAGACTAATTTAACTAATGTACGACGCCATAAAATCTCCAGCAAGCATGCAAAAGAATGAGGAAGTACTCCATCAATGTCACAAATGAACGGTGAAGTGACAGCTCCCCTGGTGGCCAGAATACCCTCATGAAGCTGGAATGTTAAATAGCCTCTGTGTGTCTGTCTATATATGTTGTGTGTCTATGGCATTGCATGTTTGCCATGTATATGTACTTTGTAATCTGCCCTGAGTCCCCTGCGGGGTGTGAATGGCAGAATATAAATACTGTAAATAAAATCTCCACTGCCTCCCTTTTGCAGGAGTTCATCCGGGAGCTGCTGGGGAAGCTGCGAGGCCTCCGGACAGAACACGTCCTCCGACGGACGAGCCCCAGCGGCCAAGGGGACGTAGAGCCAGGCACTGAAATACAGGAGCAAGTCTGAAGTCGGCGGGCAAGGCAGAGCTTGTTACCTACTTTGCCGCAGCCGTTGCCAGGATGGACTGGTTTCCTTGCCATGGTGGTGCCTGGCTGCAGAGCTGCTGCTGCGGGTCGTGGCATTGTTATCGTCCCAGCTGCCAAATTCCCAACTGAGTTGAGCTGTGCAGACGTTTGCCCGAGGCAGCTGCATCGCAGGGTCTACGAAGCTGCCTTTCGAAATGTTACCTCTTCCCACGTTGTATAAATCTGTATAGTGTATCCTCTGCTTCTGAGGTTAACCTGTAATAAAGTGCGGTGTCTTTATTTCTTGTGGCTCATCGCAGGCAATTCAATCAAGGCGGGCAAGTATGCAGGCATGCCGAATAGCAAACATGTTGGAAAGTTGGAAATGATGCCTGTCACTTGCCCCTGAGAGCAAAGCTCCTGCCTTTGCTGCCTTTTGGGAAGGCCTTAGAGCAGGGGTGCCCACACTTTTTCAGCATGCGAGCTACTTATAATAAAACCAAGTCAGAAAGATCTATTTATTTAGGCCTTTAGACGGGGGCAGAGCGGCTTCCCAAAAGGTCGATGCCAACACAGTAAAACACATAAAACACAGTATAAAACCTCCCAAAACATTACACATTAAAATACAATTACATCAACATATCATACACATATCTACCTTCCGCGCGCCTCCCACGCTGCGCACCGTCCACATTTGCTTCCGGATGAGAGAGAAGCAGGGCGGAGCAAGGGGAGGGGGCAGGGCTTGGCGCGGCCTGGCTCCGCTCCCCTCTGGCTTCAGCTCTAGCAGAATCTGCTCCAGCCTTGAGGAGGGCAGTGCCAAGCCAGTGGTGGCATAGCTAGCACAAGGCTGGTTTGGACCTGCCCTCCTCAAGGCTGGAGCAGCTGCTGGGAGTGCCGAAGCCGGGGAGGGGGCGGGGCTTGGCACATCCTGGCTCCACCCCCTCTGGCTTCAGCTCTAGCAGCAGCTGCTCCAGCCTTGAGGATGGCAGTGCCAAGCCAGTGGTGGCATAGCTAGCACAAGGCTGGCTTGGCCCTGCCCTCCTCATGGCTGGAGCAGCTGCTGGGAGTGCTGAAGCTGGGGAGGGGCGTGGCTTGGCATGGCCTGGCTCCGCCCCCTTCTGGCTCCACCTCTAACAGCAGCTGCTCCAGCCTTGAGGAGGGCAGTGCCAAGCCAGTGGTGGCATAGCTAGCACAAGGCTGGTTTGGCCCTGCCCTCCTCAAGGCTGGAGCAGCTGCTGGGAGTGCTGAAGCCAGGGAGGGGGCTTGGCATGGCCTGGCTCCGCCCCCCTGGCTTCAGCTCTAGCAGCAGCTGCTCCAGCCTTGAGGGCAGGGCCAAGCCAGTGGTGGCATAGCTAGCACAAGGCTGGCTTGGCCCTGCCCTCCTCAAGGCTGGAGCAGCTGCTGGGAGTGCCAAAGCCAGCGAAGGGGGCGGGGCTTGGTGTGGCCTGGCTCCGCCCCCTTCTGAGAAGCGCCCCATCCAGCTGCGATCGATCTCCTTCGCGATCGACTTCCTGGGCAGCCCTGCCTTAGAGACAACATAGTTGTATTCCACCATTCAAGCCGAGGTCTCTGCTTTGAACTGGATTATATGGCAGTGTAGAAGGGACCTGGGCGGCTGATGTACTAACTAAGACAGTGGTTAATACATTTCCTCATGTTGTGGTGACCCCCCAACCATAAAATTATTTTCATTGCTACTTCCATAACTAATTTTGCTACTGTTGTGAATTGCAAACTAAACATCTGATATGCAGGATGTATTTTCATTCACTGGACCAAATTTATTATTTATTTACATCATTTACTGTATATTCCGCCCTTCTCACCCTGCAGGGGACTCAGGGCGGATCACAATGCACATATACAAGCAAACATTCAATGCCATTGACATACAACATATATAGACAGACATAGAGGCAATTTAACATTCCAGAAATCAGTTAAATTTAGCCTCCCCACAAAGTGGTACCTACATTTCCTACTTGACAGATGCAACTGTCTTTCGGGTTGCAAAGGTCGACAACGAGCTGACAAATTCTGGTCAGAAGAGATCTTATGCAGCCAGCTGCGCCACATTCCCGGTGCAATTTGGCACACATACCCAATATGTCCAAGTTGTAGATGCTGGGATTTATAGCTCACCCACAATCAAAGAGCATTTTGAACTCCACCAACAATGGAATTGAACCAGACTTGGTACACAGAAGTCCCATGACCAACAGAAAATACTGGAAGGGTTTGATGGGAATTGACCTTGAGTTTTGGAGTTGTAGTTCACCTATATGTGGACTCAAACAATGATAGATTTGGACCAAACTTGCCACGGATACACAATATGCCCAAATGTGAACACTGGTGAGGTTTGGGGGGAAAGGACCTCGACATTTGGGAGTTGTAGTTGCTGGGATTTATAGTTCACCTACAACCAAAGAGCATTCTGAACCCCAACAATGATAGAATTGGGCCAAAATTCCCACACAGAACCCCCGTGGCCAACTGAAAATACTGTGTTTTCTGTTGGTCTTTGGCAACCCCTCTGACACCCTCCTCGCAACCTCCAGGTTGAGAAATGCTGCTGTAAGGCTTTCCTTAAGTAGTCCTTTGGACTCAAACCATTCTGGATAACCCTGTTCCCTTTCTCTTTTGGGTCCAGAAACTGAGGATTTGACACCTGCTTCTGAGCACCCTTCCTGCCCAATTCTCATGTTTTGAGGAGCCATAGCCGCCATTGCCAATGTCCCAGCTGCGTCAACTCTTTGTCATGTGCTTGGACTTCGAACTGCCACATCCTGGTGTTCTCTTGGCAAGATTTATTCAGAGAACGTTTGCCATTCCTTTGCACCGAGTATAGCCTATAGTATTTGGTATTTCTTGGCAATCTTCACGTTCTAACTAGACCTGACCCTGCTTAGCTTCCAAGATTAGACCGTTCCATTGTGGGCCTTCCTAAATCTCCCAGTCCTTGGCTGCAGAAGTGGGAACTTTGGCCTTCCAGGTGTTTTGGACTTCAACTCCCACCATTCCTTTAAGCAGCTGAGGGGGGAAAGGAAAGGGACCAAGGCTGTTGGGAATGGTGGGGGTGTTTCTCAATGAAGACCCCTCATCTTTCAGCAGGAGGGGCCTCAAAGTTTTGCTCCCCCCTCCCTTTGGGAATATTGGCATAAGTATTTTTCATTCATCCCAATGGCTGGATTTTTCTGTGGGGTCCCGCAGGGTTCAATACTGTCCCCTATGTTATTTAACATATACATGAAGCCGTTGGGGGAGATCATCCGGAGTTTCGGGGTGCTGTACGCAGATGAAGTCCAGCTCTGTTACTCCTTCCCACATGCTACTAAGGAGGCTGTTCAAGCCCTGAACCAGTGCTTGCCCGCTGTAACGGACTGGATGAGGGCTAACAAATTGAAACTAAATCCAGACAAAACAGAGGCATTCCTGGTCAGTCGAAAGGCTGAACAGGGCATAGGGTTACAGCCTGTGCTTGACGGGGTTACACTTCCCCTGAAGGCGCAGGTTCGCAGTCTGGGAGTGATCCTGGACTAATCGCTAAGCCTGGAGCCCCAGGTATCGGTGGTGGCCGGGAGAGCTTTTGCACAGCTTGTGCGCCAGCTGTGGCCGTGCCTTGGGAAGTCTGACTTGGCCACGGTAGTCCATACTCTGGTTACATCCCAAATAGACTACTACAACACCCTCTACGTGGGGTTGCCTCTGAAGACTGCTCGGAAACTGCAATTAGTCCAACGTTCGGCAGCCAGGTTACTAACAGGAGCGGGGCACAGGGAGCATACAACTCCCTTGCTGCGCCAGCTCCACTGGCTGCCAATTAGCTTCCGGGCACAATTCAAAGTGCTGGTTTTAACCTA